>JBBBDQ010000145.1:11855000-12000000 GCA_037127315.1 Ascarosepion bandense
TATATTGTTCCAATATCTTTAGGTCAGGATTGTTTAACAAGAAAACATCTAGCTTATTTAAATCTCACAATAATTGTTCACTTTATTTCTAAAAAGCTACTTTGATGAATAATGCTGATTTGATTTACAGTTATGAATAGATGTCTGTCTTTTTTGTTGGCAATAATTGCCTTAATTCCTGACCACTGATAACCTTTTGTTTCTTGACAGGCAATGCCATTTCTATTAGAAAAATCATTTACAATACATTTCTGTTGTAGAATTATTTGCAATGCTTTCCATAATAATAAAACAACACTACTGAGGCATTTACACAAGAGAAATATAATAGCTGAGTTCTGTCAATGGAATTTGTATTAATTTATGATTACTGTCAATGTCTTTTGTCTAATACAATATAAATTCAGTGTTCAATGATCAATTTCTGTTATAGTCTAACTGTTAGAGATATTGAGTTTATCTATGCAGAAAATGGCTGAAATTAATCAGGTAAGTGTTTGGTTAGTTGTAAAGAGAATCTGCAACAACATAAATTGTGAAAATAGTGTCCAAATATTCAGTGATAGAATACAACAATGATTACTGTTTTACTATTTTTTTTCTATTAGTTTTATATATATATATATATATATATATATATATATATATATTCTTCTTTTGTAAACAAGTTATTCAAAAGTTCTGCAATGTAATTTTATTGAACACTTTTTAATACAAATGTGCACTTGTCTAATTTTATTATGACCAAAATCTAAGTTATTAAACACTCAATATATATATATATATATATATATATATATATATATATATGTGTGTGTGTGTGTGTGTGTGTGTTTACAGTCATATCATGTTAAATACACCAGTTCTTGTCTGACCACAGAAGTTAAGCAACGTTCAGTACTTAGATGGGTGACCGCTTGGGAATACCAGGTGCTGTAAGCGTTTCTTGACAAATATGTGTTGTGGTGCAGTGGATATCGACTTGGAAAAAGGAATCGGGGAGCCAAGTTCGAATTCCAGTTAATACCCTTGGGAAAAGTATTAATCCATCCCTTTCCTCCAGTTATAGGTTAAATAACAGGGCAGATTGAGTTCTATAGCCTTGGCTGGCAACCAGTCTACTGCAGCAGGTGTGAGCAACCTGTTGCAGGATAATTAAAATGCCTGGGGTCTATACAGGGTAGGACTTGGGATCCTTCCTTTAAACAAATCCCAATGAATCTTTCTCTATCATTTGGGAGGAAGCCAGCTCAACCAGACCAGGGTGAATGCTGAAACAGATACAGGGTCAGGTGTGTGTATATATATATATATATATATATATATATATAATTTGTTTAAACATTATTTTTAATGGGTCCTGTATTTGAGTAGAAGCTTTGTTTTTATAAATGAATTATGCAGTATATTTATTTACATTTACTGGCCTGAATAATCGAAAACTCTTGTTAAGAAACATAAACACGTACTAAGGATAATTATACATTCGTTTCTCACTACTCCTTGCTACTTCGAGTTTCATACTTATAGTAATCTTCAGGCCCAACTTAAAGCTGTTCCACCTAACAGGTATTTATTTATAAACTGCTAGTAAAATAATGGAGTAGTCCATCAAAATAAAAATAAAATTAAAGTAAAAAAAAAAATATGAATGCATGTATATATATATATAGAACATGAGAATGAATGGAAGCTTAAATAGATTTGCTTAATAAAACCTACCCATGCTATCACGGATTACATAAACAGCTAAAAATGGTCATCGAAAAGTAAAAAAATTGATTTAAATTACTTCTTCCCCAACACACTGCATGAAGAGGTTAAATAATTAAAGAAAAAATTAAGACTTATAGTTTACGAGTGATTTTGATAGTTATCTGAATATAATCAAATTTAGAAGTTATCATTTAACAGATGAATATATTAAAGAGACTTCTATACAATACTGGACAAATCCTGGTCCAGTTACTATATATCAGTCAGTTAAGTGCCATACGGGATACACGCTTGGGCGATCATGTCTCCAAAGAGACATGACTGACTGGGAAGAAGATTATCCCGCAGTAGCTTGCCATTGCTTTCTGCGGTAGACTGGTTGCTGGCCAAGGCGATAGAACCCAATCTGTCCTGTTATTTAACCCATAACTGGAAGGAATAGATGGATTAATACCTTTCCCAAGGGTATTTGCATTTAAGTGAATGCAATGAATTCAGCTGGAATTCGAACTCGGCTCTCCAATTTCTAGTTCCGAGCCAATATCCAATGCACCACAACACACATCCCTATACTATATATAGGAAACCCGAATGGTAATTCGTGGAACCCTTGGTAGTCTACTGGCTCAGCTATCAACACCCACACATTTAAAAGTTGCTGGGAAAACTGAACAATAGAAATTGGTTTCAAGTTATTTCTTGTTGAGTAATAATACAATTTGATATATAAGAGAAATTTGTGAAAGACACCACATTAAGTGTAATAAGAATTCTATCTTTCAGCAAAGGAAATAACATTTTTATTTTTCTGATTTCTTCTCATTAGAAGAGCTTTTTTTTTTTGGCTGAAAAACCCTACCACCCAACCAGAGAGATGTTGTCTACTTATATATGTCAAGCAATGAAAGGTTGTCTGTCACAATGGGAGGATATGTGGTAAGATAGTATATCTAAAAGTAACAATTATTTCCCCACCTATTTCAACTCTCTCACCAAGGGGTATACACTAAACAGCACACAATATGGAGAAAATCATGGCTGGACATTATTGTGATATTTTAACAAGGTTTCATTAAGTTGTGCTCAGATCTAAAAGGTCACACATCAGACAAAAGCAGTGACAATCCAATATGTACATTATTGAACAAGAGAAAAAAAAAGGAAAAAGATGAGTATGGTTTCTTCTCAAAATAGAGAGAGTTAGGTGGGATCTGAGAGAGGAGGAGGAGGAGGAGGAGAGAGGTAGAATGAGATAGAGAAGAAAAAGTGATAATGAGACAGAGAGAAAAGAAAAAAAAAGAGATAATGAGAAAGAGAGAAGAAAAAGAGGTGAATTCAGAGACAGACAGAGAGCAAAATAAGGGTGGTGAGATGTGATAGCAAGAGAAAAAGAAAGAAAAAAGGAATAGAGGTGGAATGAGAGAAAGAGAAAAAAGAGAGATTCAGAAATAATGAGAGGGAGAGATGAGAGGTGAAATCAGAACAAGAATCAGAGAGAGAGGAAAATAGAGATGAGAAAGAGAGAGAGTAAGAAATCCAAGAAAGTGAAGAAAGAGAGGGAAGAATCAAAATAAGGGAGAGCAAGAGAAAAACAGTTGTAGGATCAGATCTGTAGTGTGTATGTATGTATTTATATGCATGCAAAAGAGACATTTCCAATTAAACCCCTAGAGAGTGAGAGAAAAAGAGGTGATGAATTAAAATTACAAAGGAAATTGCAGACATCTCACACACACACACACACACACACACAATCATCCTCAAAACACTTTATTCAAGCATGCTGGCAAAGTCTGCATAAATGCTTATTTTTTATCAACTACAGTTCACAAAAATATGTTGTTGAAAATAAAACAAAATTAGATTTTTAAAAATTTTAGAAAAAAATATATTACAAGCTCCAATTCTGGTATTAACAGCATTAACTTATATCATGACCAGAGGCACCCTGACTATAAACAAGATCAAAAAGCAATTAGAATATAATTCACCAGTACATATCACTTAATGAGTGCAATAAATGCTCAAAAGTTATTAATTACAAAATAATTTAAAACATCGAACCTAGTCATTAACACTGGACCTCAAAATTCTTATGTAAAATCAATGTTTATCAATTCTCATGCCTTTTGTGAGATTGTATCTCCAACACCAATAGTGATAAAAAACAAACAAAAAAACTTAAATACTTGCATTGATCACTCAAACACTATACTCTCCTGTAAGTTAACTTGCAACTTACTGAAACTTGGTGTCATTTTGTAAACATATTGAACATCACATAAACAATTAAGACATGACTCTTAACATAAGACAAATAAGTAATACTGAAGTAAATGCCTCTTAACATTCACTGTAAAGAAAAACTCAAAATATTCAGTAATCATAATAAAAGTTTAAACAAAAAATTGTAAACATATCTTTTGAAACAGAGTATGCCATTTTAAATGTGTTTAAAAAACAATCTTTTTTTCTTTTATGTTTTCTGACTTCCAATAAAGCAATTTTTTTTTTTTTTAGTAATTTAAAACATATACTCTTTACATAAAAATTAAAAACTTTTCTATATGAATATCACTGGTGTACAATACACCTGTATTAAATTAGAAATTAAATACACCTGTATTAAATTAGAAATGTAGTGTTCCTGAAATGCCAAGATGAAAGTAAATAAAAACTTTTCTCTATGACACAAATAAAATTTATGTTCCTAATAATAACAAGAGATAGCCAAAAGTAATGAAAGAAAAATAGGTCATTTCTCTATAAATTTGGTCAAGATATATGCAATGTGGGATGTGCGTTGTGGTGCATTGGATATCGACTTGGAACAAGAAATCGGGGAGCCGAGTTCGAATTCCAGCTGAATTCATTGCATTCACTTACGTGCAAATACCCTTAGGAAAGGTATTAATCCATCTATTCCTTCCAGTTATGGGTTAAATAACAGGACAGATTGGGTTCTATAGCCTTGGTTGGCAACCAGTCTACCGCAGAAAGCAATGGCAACCTACTGCGGGATAATCTTCTGCCCAGTCAGTCATGTCTCTTTTGAGACATGATCGCCCAAGCGTGTATCACGTATGGCACTTAACTGACTGATATGCTATGTGACAAAATCTAATAAAAATTTATGCCGATGGACCTTGTCTCATTTGAATTAAACTTGGCAGCCTATATATATATATATATATATATATATGATGTATATTGTGGTGCAGTGGATATTGGCTCAGAATGAGAAATCAGAAAACCGAGTTTGAATTCCACTTGAATTTGTTGCATTCACTTACACGCAAATACCCTTTGGAAAGATATGAATACATCTCTTCTTCCTCCAACTATAGGTTTAATAATGAGAAAGATTGGTTTCTATAGCCTTCATTGGCAACCAGTCTATTACAGAAAGTAATGGCAATTTACTGCGGGGAAAAATCTTCTGCCCAGTCAGTCACATCTCTTTCGAGACATGACTGCCCAATCATGTATCACATGTGGCACTTAACTGACTTTATATATATATTTGGGCAGCAGTCTCTTTTATGCAGGTTTCATTAAAAATGACAGACAAGGTGTGATGGTCAAGTTTTTTTTATGTAATTTTTCATGCGATCTAATGAAGAAAAAGAAATCATAATATCACATGAAAAATTACATAAAAATCTTTACCATCACACCTTATCTGTCATTTTTACTGAAACCTGCATATATAAAATTCAAATTTGCAAACTTATTTCCCGGTATGTTTATAATTTTATCAACACACAAGAACAAATTTTCAGCACTGCGCTCATTCAAACGGATTCAGTGCATGGTTTTCTGAAAAACAGCAGATTTAGCAAGTTACACATGCAACCCAAATGCCATCTGTTGATGGTTAAACAGTTTGCAATATATAGGTACTAGAAAATGCTACACTACTTACCTCTTAAAATTAGAATCCATCAACGCACTTGTTAGTGGTAAATAAGCCTTTGCAACAAATGAAAGCCCAGCTTGTCTTTAAAACAGTTACTTGAAGCACAATTAGCTAATTAAGTTATTCTTCATATAATCATTTTCTTAACATGGGAATATTGCTCTCACCCTAATGAGATTGGTGGGGGTGCAGAGAAAATATTAATAAGTGCCACAATGGTAACAAATAAAACTAAAAATTTAAACAATACATGCCGCACCTTATTTGTTTTCAGAATTTTAGGATTAAGATTAAACGACGAATTGGTTATTTAAGATGAGTGAAGATTGAGAGAAAGAAAAGAAAAGAAAAAGAAACACAAATAATCAAAATTCTTTGCTTTGTCAATGGTTAACAAGATAGAAAATAGAATTGGGGAATCACATTCAAATTCTGGTCTTTGCACTAATGCCCTTGGAAAAAGTATGAATATATCTTCTCTTTACCCCATGTATGTGTTACACAGAGGAGTATATTGATATCTTAAAATTGGATAAGCAATCAGTCAAGAAGAATGTTTGTTGTGGGGCAGTGGGTATTGGCTCGGAACAAAAAATTAGAGAACCGAGTTTGAATTCTAGTTGAATTCATTGCATTCACTTGCGTGCAACTACTCCTGAAAAAGATATTAATTTGTCACTTCTCCCACCAGCTATGGTTTAAATAGCAGGAAAGATTGGATTCTTTAGCCTTGGCAACCAGTCTATCACAGAAAGTAATGGCAACCTACTGTGGGAAAATCTTCTGCCCAGTCAGTCATGTCTTTTTAAAGATATGATTGCCCAAGTGTGTATCACACATGGCACTTAGCTGTTTGACTGGAAGAATGACAACTCTGTGTTCAAATACTGAAGTGATGGCATTGGAAAACCATTCCACTATGTTTTCCAATAATCTAAAATGCTATGGTATAGTTTACAAGTATTAAAGAAAATGAAACAGTAGTGCTTCTAAACTAGTATCTCTATGTGCACTAATACACTCTGAAAGGTAACCAGGTGTGTGCCCAGTTAACAGAAGAGAAATTTCTAAGTTAAATTTTAAAAAATCTTTCTTTTTAAAAAGCTAGAGACAGTGAGCACATGGCATCTATGTCTAAGTCAAGTCTTTGTCATGTGATATTATAAACTGGATGCTAAATTCCTTAATCTTTAAGATGGAGTAGATGAACTTTTCCCTTTTGTCTTCCTCAAGAGATTTTAATCAGTCATTATCACCTCTCAAAAAAAAATAGATTCTTCATCAATCTTATTAAATGAAAACTCTACCACTTAAATATACATACCATGTAATGTCTTAAAAATAAATGCTTATTTCAGGAGACTTCTTTATTCTGTTCTTATTTTGGCTAATTTAAAATCCTTGATCTTGTATATAAACATGTGAAACAAAATAAATCCTAGCATTTGCCTCGAGAATGAAACACATCAGCTAAGAATCATGATCTTGTTTCTTTGTTAAAAAATATATAAAAGTTCCGGCACATTTCTTACATCTTTCAATTTTAAGATCATCAGTGAGTACAAATGAATTTTAGTAAGAATGAACAGACATGCCTAAAGAATTTGCCACCTAAATACACAAATTATATATATATATATATATATATTGTGTGTATTTTGGCAGCATTTTTTCATTCATGCAGGTTTCATTGAATAATATAGACAAAATTTGTCTATTAATTTTGTGAAAAGGCAAATTGAAATAGCGAAAGAAAATCTGGACACACTACACAAGAACAAACATGACCTACGGTACGAATGGATCCTACACAAAATTAATAGACAAAACTTGTCTATATTATTCAATGAAACCTTCATTCATGAAAAAATGCTGCCAAAATACACACAATTTAAATTACATGATCCAGCAGTCCAACAAACCATCACCACCTTGAAATATAAATGGAGCCTTGTGAAAAGGCAAATTGAAATAGTGAAAGAAAATCTGGACACACTATACAAGAACAAACATGACCTATGGTACAAACTACAAACGGATCCTATACAAAATTAATAGACAAAACTTGTACCTGCATTAATATATATATATATATATATATATATATAAATTGAAAAAAAAGTAAGTTGACCTCTTTGATGTAAGACTTTAAGTTACACTATAAAGTAATGTGATTCTTCATTTCCAATCATACTCATCAGGGCCATTTGCTTTTTTTGTTTACTAGCACAGAGCCAGCCTATGGTTTATATTGAAACTATGCTGGACAGACTTTAGTCTTGAATTAAGAGTTGTTCATTTCTTGTACTAATCAGCAGTTAATCACAACTAGTAAATCCAGTCCTGCAATTTAACCCATATATGGGTGAGAAGCAGAAGAGATGTATTCATACCTTTTCCAAGGGTAGTTAGACAAAAATGAATGTAATAATTTTGGTGGGAATTTGAACTCAGCAATTTCTTATTCTGAGCCTGTAGCCATTGCACTACCTGGATATCATCCAGCAGGTTATACAGGGGAAAAAATGTAAGTAATAATCTTAACTCTCTAATATTCTTAGAATAAATGAGTATAAATTATCTTTTTCATAATCAAAACCATAACACAATGAACATTGCAGATTGACTCTTCTGCTTTTAACACAATATTTCTGCCTGAAACATTCCCATTAGTTGCAGCCTTAATACATTTTACATGGTTTGTACCATCTTACTTTTTTTTTTTTTTTTAATCATATCACCCCAAGCAAGGCGGTAGCGCCACTGAGGTGCAGGGGGCTACGTAAGGGTAAAAAGAATGGAAAAGAGAAAGCCGGAAACCACATCCTAAACAGGAAACAAGGGATGAGCCTCTTCACCTGTTCAATAGATGTGGGTGGAGTGTGAACCGGGCGATAGGTTAGTCTATCTACTCCAATTGAAAAAAAATAATAAAAAAGGAAAAGAGTGAAAAGATTGGAAAAGAGAAAACCGGAAACCGCATCCTAAACAGGAAACAAGGGATGAGCCTCTTCACCTGTTCAATAGATGTGGGTGGAGTGTGAACCGGGCGATAGGTTAGTCTATCTACTCCAATTGAAAAAAAATAATAAAAAAGGAAAAGAGTGAAAAGATTGGAAAAGAGATTGTTCTTTCAGATGTTTTCAACCAGATAATGCATAATAAGACAAAGAAAGAAAGATTGCAAATACAGTAGCATCTACCTTTTTCTATTTCTGAGGACATTCTTTCTTCTTGCATGTGCCAAGTCCCTTCAGGATGTGGGTGATCCTGACTCTCTGCAACTACTTATTTTTTGTAGCTTAGCAAAGTTTATCTTTTTACCTCACACTTCCCCTTTTGCCATCCATCTACACAAGGTTGTTAGGTAGGTACTCGCTGTTATTTTCTGTCCCACTTGCCTTCATTTTGTTCTGTGAGTGTCAAATGCACTTAATTGCATAAAGGGGTTTCTAGCCCTATATCAGGGATTTCATAAATGTATAGGAATAAAATCAGAGTTTTTTTTATTTTTCTTGGATTTTCTATAAACATGAATTGAGAAAGAGAATCAATGTTTTGGGGAACTAGGTTTACTCAAGATGCCAGATTTTACATTTCCATCTGAATTCTGAATGAAATCATTTTACAATGTTTAAAAATAAGGGAGATTAAACAAAATTTCGGAACAAGTTGAACTTCAATATAAAGCTGTTGGAATGTTTCATGAAATCTTAAATAAATCTCTACTAAGAAGTTTCCAGCCGATGCGATTGGCTATAGAGGGGAGGGAAAAAAGAGATATGGAAATACCAAGACAATAGGAAGGAGAGAGGGAGAAAGAAACAGAGAAGTAGTGTGGTCGAGAGAAAGAAATAAAGATATAGAGAGGTGATAGAGGATGAAATGAGGAGGGAAAGAGAATGGGGGAAGCAATAGGGGTGAGAGGGAGAACAGACAGCAGTAGGGGAGAGGGAGGGAGTGATACAGCAATGAGAGGAAAGTGTTGGAGGAAGGAGAGGAAGAGCCGTGTGGAGGAGAGGGAGAAAGAAAAACAGAAGAGTAGAGAGAAAAAGGGAAAAACAGTGAAAAAGTGAGGGAAAAACTGGATAAGAAGAAGGAAAAGCTGTAAGGGAAAAGAGAGAAAGGCAGTTGGAGAAAGAGGGGGATGGAAGTGCAGAGAGAGAAAAAGGCAGTAAGAGAGGGGGGAAGGCAGCAGGAGAGAGAGGAAAACAGAGTGAGAGAGAAAGGCAATGGGAGAGGAAGATAAAAGCAGTGAGTGGGGAGACAGTAAAAGAATGAGTGACAGAAACAGAGCAGAATAGAAAGATGAAGAAAAAGCAGTAGAAAAGAGAGAGAGAGAGAGAGAGAGAAGTAAAAATGTTGAGAAAAATGAAAAGAAAATGTTAGTATTGGCTAAAAGGATTCTTCTGATATAAATACACCAAAAGACTTGCTACCATTTGACCTGCTCGTTTGGTAAAGGTTTAAGAGAAAAACTGTCTGTGGTTTGTTATGATAAGGAGCAAAGAGATCTTCATGATTTCTCCTGCCAAACATGATAAATCTTTTCTTTTGTCCAATTACATTGTAATTATATTACCGAAAGGTCACCCAACAAAATGACAACCAAGTGAAACTAAGATGGGAAAGTCTAGAATTTAAGAAAACATTTTGAACATAATTGGGTCATCTCAAACTAGTCCATCAGGAAAGTTTAACATGAAACTTTTCCTAATAATATAAGACAAACATTGTACATTTATGATACAGACTTCTTATGACATCAATTATTTTTAGTTTTACAAATAAGTTGCAACAGACCAAAAAATTTTTATTTAGAAGTTTTATTTACAGTTACACTGTTTTAAATTTTTAAATGATAAACTCCTCATTACTGTCTTAGAAGATTGCTGCTTAGCTTCATATATTAAACAGACTGATTGTTTTATATTATTGCTTCCCCAATACAAGACCTAAGAGCCACTAAAGGCAGAGGGTTAAAAGATTGTTGCAAAAGGAGTAAGTAGGAAAAAATTATTTTGAGGGTATGAAGGATAGATAACAATTGACTTAAAGAGATTAAGATCCTAGTAATCAAGAAAACAACATTTCAGGAGTTAGTCCCACAAAGTAAAAGTTCTGGAACAGATTTATGTATTTGTTTTTTTACAGTTTATCAACCTTTTGTGGGTTATTTAAAGCTGATTGAATTCTAAGAATAGAACATTTTGGAAGATAGTAGCACTTATAACTTGAAAAACTATTTAACCCATAACTTGAAGATAAGAGAGAGAATCATACCAAGGATATTTGTGTGTTAATGACTGTAGTAAACTTAACTGGTTCTGGGGAAGATGGTGACTGAAGAGAACTTCCTCTTTACTAATGGAATGCAAAAGGAATGAAGATGAGTTGACCCTGTATACATGACATAACGGGTCATAAATGTAAAAGTCTAAAATGGAGAATCTAAGGAATATAGCTCGTTTTAGCATTTGCCATGAAAAGAGCAATAAAATATGGAGAGGCTAGCAACTTTTGGTCTGTGGGGAAAGAGGTTGGAGGATGGAAACAATCCATCACTCACAAGGCCGTGATAAACATTGGAAAGTGAGTTACAGCCAAAATATTGCAGGTTGTTTGAGGATGTTTATTTTTTTAATTATTAAAACCTTCAATATCAATAGTAATTCTCAGTTCGATTAGTGTCGAGTATCGTTTGAGGATAGTCGTCACGACTGTAGTAATGGCTTTTGTGATTAGGTTGCTCTTCAGTAAGGTGTCTTTCTTCAACAATGTCGATGATCTCATGAATTGTCATGTTTTGGCTTGCACATTGTCACTCTTTATTCTTACAGAACAGAATTAGATACATGATGACGGAAGTTGTGTGTTGTAGTGCAGTGAATATCGGCTTAGAACGAGAAATCGGAGAACCGAGTTCGAATTCCAGTTGAATTCGTTGTATTCACTTACGCGCAAATGCTCTTGGGAAAGATATTAATTCATCTCTTCTCCTCCAGCTAGGGGTTAAATAGCAGAAAAGATTGGATTCTATAGTCTTGGTTGGCAATCAGTCTACCGCAGAAAGTAATGGCAACCTACTGCGGGAAAATCTTCTGCTCAGTCAGTTATATCTTTTTTGAGACATCATCGCCCAAGAGTGTATCACGCATGGCACTAAACTAACTGATGACGAAAGAGATTTGCGCGGTAACCGCCTCACTTGTTCATTTGACGTTTATCACTGCAAATGACAACATAATGTTACCAATGACAGCCGATGGAGTACTGCGTACAGGGGCAATTAGATTGGTATGTTTCCCTAAGGAATTAGCACTGCGTTAGTGGAGTCGATTGAAATTTGAACTAACTTTTCCTGAAAGCTGTTTTCGAGCCTCTATAGATAATTACTGCTGAAACGGCTGTGTTCTAGATCAGGAATCTAGAAAAAAAAAAAAATTGGTCATGGACGACTTTTTAAAGCGAAAACCTTCTCACATGTGACTAAGAGATGATCAACACCACAATGCACACCATAAAATTGTTTATAGACGCTTTAGTTTTTTGCTTTTTGGTAAAAAGAAACCCAAATTAATGTAAATCTCAGATGTTAAGTCTGCTATGCGTATATATATATATATATATATATATATATATATATATATACTAAAGTTTTGTAATTTGCTTGAAACATTGTGTATATGAGGTGTATGGTTAGGCCTTGAAGGCTGTCACAACGCGTTTAGTAAAATAAAGGAAGGTAAAGAAGTTTTTGGGGTATTACCTATTTATTATACATTAATATTTCGAGATCAAAATCTCATCTTCAGAATGACAGAGGAGCGTGTGTTTGTCCGAGTGAGTCCGTACCTTTCAAGGAATGGTCATTCCTAGCTGCTGCAGTCATTAATTGTAGCGAATGCTTGTGTGCGTGTGTAAGTGTGTTATAGCATGTATGTGTGTGTGTGTGTGTGTGTGTTTATGGTATATATATTTGTGATTTGCAGTTGAGGTTTTGATGTATATTAATGTATACTAAATAGGTAATACCCCAAAACTCCTTCTCCTTCCTTTATTTTACTAAATGCATTGTGACAGCCTTCAAGACCTAACTATATATATATATACACACGTTTTATGTGTATATTTGTATTTGATCAGAAGAATGAGAAAATATGACTTTTTACCCATTAATTGTGTACGTTGTGGTGCAGTGGATATCGGCTCGGAACGAGAAATCGGAAAGCCGAGTTCGAATTCAAGATGAATTTGCTGCATTCACTTACACGCAAATACCCTTAATAAGTCTCTTGTCCAGTTTTAAGTTAAATAGCCTTGGTTGGCAACCAATCTACCGAAAAAAGTAATGACAACCTACTGCTGGAAAATATTCTGCTCAGTCAGTCTTGTCTCTTTCGAGATATGATCGCCCAAACGTGTATCATGTATGGCACCTCTGACTGGCCCATTAATGAACACTGTAAAATCTGGTATTAGGCTTCTAATCCATTAATAACAACTGTAAAACGTGGTATTATTGGGCCTATAACTATATAACCCATTAATGACCACCGTAAAATCCGGTATTAGGCTTCTAACTATAACCCATTCATGACCACAGTCACAAAAAAAAAAAAAAAAAAAGAAGGTCGGCGGCCATTAATGGGCTAAAGAGGAAACAATGCAAAAAGTACAAAATGTGGGAAATAAATAAATGAATAAAAAAATCCATGAATGAAAAAGTAATAAATAAATAATTAAAAATTAAGACTAAAAAAGGCAATGTAAAATTTTTGACAAAAATAAAATAAAATAACCCCACGAAGTCGGAAGAGACAAATAAAAAACTGAACTAAATATAAAGTAGAAAAATAAATGGATGCAGAATGCAAAGTTTGCGAAAAACAATCATAAAATTGTCTTTTTTTTTTTAGTGCAAAAAAAAACAAAAAAACAAACAAAACAACAAAAACAAACACACCCAAGACTAAGCAAAAATTAAAATAAATAAAAGATCAAATTAGGGGTAGGAAGACTTCATGAAAAGGCAGCCATAAAGCGATTCTTCCCACCATTTCTGGTGCTAAAGAGCAGCTGATGATTATTTCAAATTTTATTCATTTATTTCTTTTTTCTGTAGTCAGGTTGTTTCCAGCTGGAAACTCCATTGCTTCAATCATGGCAGACGCAAAAGTAGCAGGTTTTATCCGGATTGGATTACGGGAGTAGGCCATTTAGCAGAAGAAAGACTTCCCCCATCTCCGCTTCTAGCAAACGTTTCTGACACTGACAAATTTGCTAACAGATTTAATCGCTGGAAATGTCAAAAATTTCATTTCTTTATTTCGAACGTGTGTGTGTGCGCGCCCTTTTTTTGGAGGGGGTCTCTCTGTTTTGCGAGAAAATTTGAGAGGTGGGGTTTATGAAAAACTATTACTATAAATTGAACAACTTTCTTAATTATTCTGAGAAAAATCGCAAATCACGCCAATTAAAAGACATAAGACACCGACACACCTTCAGTGCGTCTGTATACAAGTTTTCCCCGCTGCTCCAATGAAGAATGTTATACGATATATTTCATAAGCCGAAATGGTGTAATATGAACAAGCAATTACCATTAACCTTTTCATATTGCCAGATTGACAGTTCTACAAATATGTATATACTAGCAGTATAGCCCGGCGTTGCTCGGGTGTAATGAAAGCTTTAAAACTAATCCATGGTCCTGGTGCTCAGACTCTTTGGACGTTGGCACGAAAGACTAAAAAGCAATAGTTGTTTCCAGTTAAAGCGAAACCGTAGACTGAAAGAAAACTGAATGGATTAAGTCAAATTTTAATTTCCTGGTAAATAAGTTTTCCTACCAAATAATTTTTTTCGTCGTAAACGAAAGTCTAAAGGCTAAATAAGTCCTCTGAGTAAATGATATCATGGCTGAGACTAAGAACTACAATTATACCTACTTAGAGCCAAACCCGAAGCAAAAACTAATATAAAAGGGCTGAAAAAATACAGACATACAGGAGGATAAATAGACACACACAAACATCTCGTCTTTTATATATATATATATATATATATATATATATATATAATCGATTTTCTGCACTATTGTAAGAATTGCAACCCTGAAACTTCTGAATATCGTTTCTTATGTCTTTGTCTATGAGTGTATCAAATTTGATTAAAATCGGACCACTCCTTCTAGTACACGATTTTTTCGATTATCGATTTTCGATATTTATCGGGTGTACCTCGACACAAAACCTAGCTAAGAACACTCGCAGACGCTTATAGTACAACTGTGTAAATTTTCAAGAAAATCGGTTCAGCCGTTTTGGAGTCTCTAGTTAACGGACACACACTGGCACAGACACACAAAGTTCCATTTATAAATAAGTTTAGATATATATATATATGTGTATGTGTGTGTGTGTGTGTGTGTGTGTGTGTGTGTGTGTGTGTGCGCGCGCTCGCGCGTGCAGGGTGTGTCAAAATACATATGCAAACTTTTGGGGCAGCTTCCTCACACAAAAACAAGGACAAAAATTCATATAAATATATGTCAGCAAATATTTAGTTTTTGAGTTATTAAGTTTAAAGAAAGTTTATGGTAGCTGGCGTTGTGTTGCCATCTAGACTAGATTACATTTGTTATTAGTGTTCATTTGTGACTGTCAGTATTCAGCGTTCAACGTGTGTAGTAGAAAGTTAACTGATAAATGTCCCGTTTAACAATGGCAGACTATTCATATCGTGAGCAGGCAGATATGACTTTGACATACAGCCGCGTGAATAGTAATGGATGCTGGGTACACGGCCGTATCAGATTCTGTTTCCATACCGAAGGCAACTCGAGTCATCTAACCTTTGGTACTGTTTATCGTCGTGTTGCTGAAACAGAATCCGTTCTACGACAAACTGAACCGAGAAAAACCGAGATCCGTTCGTATGCCTGATCACGAAGAACATTATCTGCAGGCTGCCATAGACAATTCAAGCATCAGCACACGTCAAGTGGCCCTAGCATGTTGTACTTCAAGAGCAGCTGCTGTATCCATATCATTTGCAACATATATGCGCAGGCTCTTTTAGCCTCTGATCACATACCACGGAAGAACTTTTGCTGTTGTTTGTCTCTTCAGACTGATTGAGGTAACATTTGAAAGAGATGGAATAACAAATTTACTGAAAAAACCCACAAAAATGAGCACATGATGTCTTTCAGTGTTTCCACATATAATCCTGATACTTATATCCTGGACTTGAAGCTATAGGGAGCTGGTTAATGTTTTCATAACCGAACTCCCTACAGCTTAAAAGTTTTATCCAGAGTTATCAGAAACTTTTCATCATAAGGTTGGTTGTAGGTTGAAATGTGTGAATTAGTGTGGAATAGTGTAAGAATAAAAATATACATTCTAACGTTAAAATAGAATATTTATTAAAAAGAAAGATTAACATAAGTTGTAGGAGTTAATGTGCAATTAGAAACATTATTATGAAGTTAAGAGTAGAGTTCGTGTTCAATGATAAAGTTATGGCTATCAAGACCTGTAGTAAATGTTGAAAGAGTATATGCGTACGTCCGTATGTATTCAGTAGGAATGTCTTTGGATGGAGAAGTAAAAGAAATCAATATGCGAGAAAGAAAGAGAAAGAGGACAAATGTCCGGGTTAGCTTGAAGCTTCTCCCGTTAAATTTTAACTTGTCGTCTTTGCTGCTTCGATCCCCTGACTGACTGACTCTGATTTGAGCCTTTTATTGTCTTTTTGAATTTCGCACTGGATCGTTAAGTCCTCACGTGTTGCAAGTTGCTCCCATTGGTCAAAATCAATTTAACACCTACTTGCGAAATCTGGTTTCGACTTTTTTCTTTAAGCACGTGGTCAATCTATTTTTCTATTTGGGAAAAACCAGGAATTCACACACAACATTGTAAATTTTTGTAAAAGTGAAGAAGGAGGTTGATTTTAATTCTTAATTTCCTATTCACTACAGACTTCTATTTGTTCCGTGACTTTTCTACTGTCTTGCTTTGTTGTGCTAAGGCCGCCCGTACAACAGGTATTTTGGGGTGAAAAGTCCCTAAACTACGTAGCAAATGTCTTTTGTTACCAGCCTCTAATAACTATACATTACAGAGTGGAAGAAGTGAGTGTAACGAAAAAACATTTGAAGAATTGTCAGAATTAAGATGCTTGCTTCGCGAACCATTGACCATGATTCCGTTCCTTACTGTGCGTGTCATGAATTGATAGTCGTTAGACTACGCCAGTTTTGTCTGAAGCCTATATTCATAAAGAGAGAACCTCTTCAGGATCTGAACCCGTGTCAATGGCTTACAAGACTGGAACATGACGCCAAGTGTCTCGTAAATCCAAAAATACAGTAAAAAAAAATAACTCTTAAATTTTTATCACCATATTATATACACATACACATATTTATGTTTGAATAAACATATGGCAAACACATGAACATGCGTACATTTTTGGTTTCGTAAGCACACTAAAACACTTATGCATACACACGTTGAATATGGTGGACAAAGTATTACTCTCACACAACACTAATACTGTAGAAAATAAAAAATACCAATATTGTTTTACCAGGAAAATGAATTCTCACCTTGAAAAAAGCTAAAGATGATCTGAAGGCATTCCTCCACACATTTAGCCTTCAAAATATTGTAAGGGCACAAAAATAAATAAAACTTACAAAATATTCTTTGTCCTGTTATATTTTTACGTAACATAAAAGAAGGATCGCTGCCGAAATACACACACACACGTACAGGTTAGGCACAGACACACCATTTGACATTCCATCAAAATTATGACTTAAATTGTATATATTTCGGTGATTTGTGAAAATATATAACATTACAATATATACTTACCCAAGAAAAAAAAAAGCGTCCTACAAAGACACTCATTTTCCGATTGACATTCTTTCACGCTAACCAAAATCGAAAATTCCCACTTGTATGAACTTGCAATAAATAAATAAATAAAAATATAAATTCAATAAATTATTTGGCCGTTACACAAAAGCGAACTTGATTTCCACTTAATTCAACTGACTGAAAAAACACCGCAAAAATAATTCTGTTATTTTACTACAGTGTAACCCGGGTATAAGAGATTAATTAAGTTAGTTCCTTAAAATATCGAAAGAAAAACAAAATTATTTTCATTGCCAGTACATTTGAAGCAAATATAAATGCTCTTGTCTTATCGGACTCTGAAACATAATAATAATAATAATAATAATAATAATAATAATAATAAGTGAAACAGCCTCTAATTTTCATCCTATTTATTTGTAAGCAATTTTTTGTTGCATTTAAATTATTCGAAAAGGAAAATGGGTGTCAAAAACTGAAGTTTACATCTCATTTCGTAATTATTAGCTCTTTTCATTCGTTCTCTATCTGTTTCTTCAATTTCCGGGCTGCAGTTAGCATTATTGTATAATAATAAGCTTATATATATATATATATATATATATATATATATATATATATTTTTTATATGCTATATCAATGACTCTCTACAACATCCTATCCTTTATAGCTTTTTCTTTTACTATCCTTTATAGTCTTAGTCCTGCAATAAGCTTGTTAGGTCAGTTACTCAATGTTTTCCGTTCTCCCTTTTTGCCTTCAATAATTTCTCAATTCCCGTGATTGTTGAATTCCCCAAGACTTCTTTCTTTATTATGCATCTCTAAAATTTAAATCGTCTCTTTCTGACCGTGTGTGTTCTTTTTGAGTATAAAACTAATAAAATTATAAAAGGTTTCAAAGCAATTAGCACGAAGATATAAAGAATAACCGTTCTCATTTGGCTCATTGTCTGCAAAATTTTAAAGGTAATTTTTTTTTATGAACATGAATCCTAAATCTAACTTAGGATAGCACGTACTTAATTAAAAAGAAAATTATTACTTTTAAGGCAGTACTAAAGTTCTGTACCACAAAAAAAAATCTGTATATATATATATATATATATATATATATATATATATATATATATCTCCTCTCAAATATTTTGCCGGCAGAGGTACACTCGTGCGTGCTAGATTGTATTCATCTATATTTATATATATATCTGAATGCTTATGTGTATTTATATGTATGTATGGGTGCGCATATGTATGTATATATATATATATGTGTGTGTGTGTCTATAAATATAACTGCATGCATGTGTATATATCTATAAATTTTATATATATATATATATATATATATATTAAAGGAAAGTTATTTCTAAAAGGTCCCTAGCCATTTAACAGAGCGTATGAGTTTGCTCACTCAGGTGACAACTGACACATTGTTTCGAGGAACATACGAGTTGACAAGTATTAATGCCTTAAGGACTAATGCGTCATTCTATTCTGTCCCTATCATAGATTCAATGTCTCTACGCCTCTGGATGACAGTCCTTTTGTACTAAGAAGATTCTTTTCATTAGGTTCGAAGATTGGGGAATCACTTCCCGAGGTGCCTGACAGCGACACATTCTCGGGTAGCTAAGAACAGCAGGCGGAATAAAACAGCGTACTCTGGTTACACCTGTTTTCCTGGATACTGAAGAGGAAATAGTTACAAATAAAAGAGGCGTGGAATTTCTTGAAAATTCAGGTTCTCAGGTCACCAAAACAATACTCCAGGCAAAATTTAAGCTGTGAATAGGCTACGAAATGGTATATAGATTGTATTTTTGAAATGCCACTTCAGCAAACACGTCAAAATATAGTTATTATTCCGAATTAGGAATTTTTGTAAAGGGTTACCTAAAAAGATAAACAGTAATTAAAGAAAACTCACTAAGCTCAGACAATTGTGACGCAGCCCAATAAATACCCCATCCTAACAATAAACATTTATTGAAAATGGTACATGAAAAGATAGAGAAACATCAAGAGTGATCTCTACAATTATACTGTTATAAGATTATGTCAAGTGGAACGTTTCTAAATCATTCTGGAAACCCTGTTTATACTATAGCAGATAATTAGTGGGAGACTACATTTTAAATTAAGACTGATGTAAAAGAGATACAGGAACCATATTTATTTGGGTAGACAAAGCCCCCAAAATGATTGACAGAGCAAAGTTGGTTTCCTGAGCATTTCATGATAATTTTTTATAATCGTTTCGCCCCAAGCAAGGCAGTACTGGTTCGCAAGGAAAATACAACGCTCGCTGCTACGTTGGAAAAATAAAGAGCCTCTCTCTCTCTCAAATGAGGGCAACTCAACGTGGTCATCAAGTTTGCTTTGCAAGAATTATTACAATTGAGTAGTGAGTTCGATCCTCACTGGATGCCCCATGTTTTCGACCTTGTATCACATCTAAGCTGCGCTGGGAAAATCACCCCCCTCTCTCTCTCAAATGATACAGAAAATAAATGAACAACATTCTGTACATCGTGTTTGCTTTGTTCTTGCTCCACAGTCAGTCAGTTAAGTGCCATGCGCTATACACGCTTTGGGCGATCATGTCTCGAAAGAGACATGACTGACTGGGCAGAAGATTATCCCGCAGTAGGTTGCCATTGCTTTCTGCGGTAGATTGGTTGCCGACCAAGGCTACAGAACCCAATCTGTCCTGTTATTTAACCCATAACTGGAGGGAAGAGACGGATTAATACCTTTCCCAAGGGTATTTGCGCGTAAGTGAATGCAAGGAATTTAACTGGAATTCGAACTCGGTCACAGTAATCGTTAAAAATGTCTACTTGAAAGTAATTGGATGCGCGCTGTGGTGCAGTGGATATCGGCTCGGAACGAGAAATCGGAGAGCCGAGTTCGAATTCCAGTTGAATTCATTGCATTCACTTACGCGCAAATACTCTTGGTAATACAGTTCAGACTGTTTAATCCGGTGGTTAGGCAACTCACATGGTTTGCATTTTTTTTAAGTAGCCGTCTTTAGTTCCTCGAACATCTATGATGATAGCGCCATAGGTTGTGAACAACTTTCTACAGCAACCAACAGCAGCACATTGTTTTGGTGATACGGTCTTGTTCATTTTTATAAATAGCTGCATATTTACCCATTCAGGATAGTAAGTAGATCTTATTTTTTAATTTTAGGCTTTTTTAGCATTTGTATTGCATAAAGCAATAAAAACCTTGTTTGAAAGTATTAATGATTGTCTTATTTCCTGTTTTAAGTTTTGTTCTATTTTTGACAACACGGCAATATTTATGTGGAATGAGCTGGCAAGACTATGTTTACATAGGGTTTTCATCTGGCATTTCTGTGGTTCGGCAGTGGTCTGATATCGGACCACAGAAATTTCTAGTGCCTTGAGAAGCTAGCGCTAGTCAAGAGGGTGGCTGCTGGAAGACTCAATGTCTGACAACAGGACTCTGCAACATGTCACACAAACAGGAGAACCCAGTCATAGCTGTCAGACAATTTCTGCGACCACATCACCCCTTATTGCAACCCCCTTGATTATTATGTGTGGAGCAAGAGACCAACAAAACTTCTGTTAACACCAAAGATAAACTGAAAGTAAGGATTATGGCAGAATTTACCAACTTAAACAAGGAGACTGTCCAGAAGTGTTGCAGGAGATTACAAAATCGTCTGGAGGACGTAGTTGAAGCATGTGACGATTTTATCGAATAAATTTACTCTTCAGTATTTCAAGATATTTTTGTATAATTTTGGTAAATATATCTGTTAAAATGAGATGCCAGTGTTATTTTTGTAACCTAGACAATTTATCCATCGCACCATGTATAATCTGACATTGTTGCGATAGAATTCGTTGCCGTGGTCAGTTTCTTATATTAGACTCGACATCAGTAGTTTTGTAACGTATGGAATTAGCCTTTTAAGTTCGGGCAAAATTATGAAAAGTTTTTTGTTTATCTGCCTTCCCAAAAGAACAGATGGGTAGAATAATAGAGGCCGCATGAGCTTATAAACATTTACTCAATTCCTGCAGTCGGGAAGGTATCATGATTAGCTTCAACCTTTCATTTTAATGCAACCGAGGGAAGTGCTGCTTAGAGTTGGAGTTTTAAGGAAACAAATATCTGCATAAATGTTGTGTCCTGTCTTATCCAAAATCAAGAAAAAGGCTTAATCCTGTAGATGGAACACAGATTACTTCAAATTCCTGTGACAGATTCATTTACTAAGCTGACATTAATGTCGATTCCTCTATGTTAAGTTGATGAATTTAAAAAAAGAAAAAGAAATACTTTCAAAATATTCCCAGATAGATATAAATGTCAGTGCTGTTGTGGACAATAAACAAGAATCTAACGTAGTGCCATCAAGATTATTCTTTCCTCTCATAAATAATTGATGAACCGAACAAACTAAAACAAATTCTATATTCATGGGTAGAGATACAGAAAGCGATTGTCTCCCTTCTTACAGGATGAATTTACTAACGTTTCCAAGAGCATCATGTGACAGGCCGTGGATAACAATAGTTGGTGTTTATCTCGCAACCAAAAGGAATATGAGAACGTATTACTGTTTAGACCTCGAGGCAAACAGATGTAATAGTCAGCGGCAATACGACAAACGGGTGAATACAATGCGTCTTAAAATAAGGAACACAAAATCTATCACCAGGGTTGATAGTGTCCCTTCTAGGGACATTAAATTACGATTTTTATATTCGTCTCTTCACACATTGCTTGCTTTTTGAATGTCTTTTCAATATATATTTGCACACAGAGAAGGTGCGATTGATAAATTGTCAGTCTAAATTACACAAGAATGAAAATAGCACTGACTTCTCATTTTAACAGATATATTTACCAAAACTACACAAAAATATCTTGAAATATTAAAGTGTAAATTTATTCAATAAAATCCCCATTGGCTTCAGTCACATCCTCTAGATGACTTCGGAACCTCCGGCATCTCTTCTGGATAGTCTCCTTGTTTAAGTTTATGAATGTTGCGATAACCCTTGCCTTCAGTTCAACTTTTATTAAGTGATATGTTACTAAAATGGCACAAAAATATCTTGAAATACTAATGAGTAATTTTTTTTAATAAAATCGTCATTGGCTTCAACCACAGCCTCCAGATGACTTTAGAATCTCCTGTATCTCTTCTGGGCAGTCTCCTTGTTTAAGTTGGTGAATGCTGTCATAATTCTTGCCTTCTGTTCATTTTTGGTGTTACAAGAAATTTTGTGGCCAGATGTAAGGGGTGATACGGTCGCAGAAATTGTCTGACAGTCATGACTGGGTTCTCCTGCTTGTGTATCATGGTGGAGAGTACAGACATAGTATCTCCCAGCAACCATCCTCTTGACCCAAGGCAGAACTACCTTCTCCAGGAACTTGATTTAGATCATCATGTTAAGTCTCAAACGTAGTGCGAAGGTGAATAGAGGCATAATGTCGGTATCACTAGTGATCACTCCAAATAACTTCATAATTGCCATTATATTCATTCAACAATTTCCGAATCCTTTGCACTGTTCTCAATGACCCCCAGACAGTCTGAAATGTTTCTATTGAAGCTTCCGGTGCGAATACAAAAAAAAAAAAATTAAAAATTAAAAATTAAAAAAAAAAACTGCCTGTCGTTTTAAAATTTTTGGCGGAGTGAATTACTTCAAGATGTTCTTTTTCTCACTGACGGTGCCCAACCGATCTTATTCTTTATGCAGTCGACAAATTAAAAAAACGAAACAACGCGCATGCGAGAAATTGACAGTATAAAATGGCGGTAATTTACCTATTGCACCGTGTGTATATATATATATATATATATATAGGGCCGTAGCTGATGTTAACAAAGAACACCGGGCACAGAGAAAATTGCCCGGATTTATTAGTTGACAATGTGATGACGTCATTAGTATCATCCGTTTCCAAAAACTATGATTTGTGCGGATTTTTTCGGCTATTCCAATGGAAATTAGGCACAGAACGTGAACGAAAACAGGAAATCAAGTTCGGACTTTCTGAGTATAACCAGTCTTTTTAAGGCATTTTTCCTTGCCCGGATTTTCACTATGACTGCACGGATTGGCCCGGTAGTCAGATACAGCCATATATATATATATATATATATATATATATATATATATATACTAAGCAGACAAAACCGTAATTTTTTCTAGCTAACACCTCATCTCAAGAATCGTTGGCGACTATTATACTGTTGTCAAGAATCTCGGGGTGACAGCTAAACTCGGAGGAAACGGGGAACTAAGATTAAAATATAATTTACAATAAAAAAGAGAAAAGAATAATTTTCAAAACGTTCAATAAGATCTTATAAATATCTAATTTATAGGGCTGAACAAAATATTAGCTTCTTGTCTCCAACTTTATAATCTTATTGCTTTGTCCAGACTTTTTTTTAGTGTAGAGGATGTCCAGACTGAGTAGGAGGGAGTTGTATTTTAATTAAAACTTAGTCAAATTGTTTGATGCTTGGGTTTCTGTCCACTAACAAGAACCACGACCATCACTTTTCGTTGGTCGTGCAAGAGAACATCTAAGTCATTCACGCACACCACATAACTACATATATAAAGTTTTTAAAAGTCACACGAAGATTGTGGGTGAAGGACAGAATATTTTTTTTATAATTGCAATAATAAAATGTATTTGTAAAAACATCATGGAGATAATTTGAAATATTATTTTTCGTTCCCGGCGATTTGTTTCATTTTTCTCCGTTGTATTGTAAAATAAAGATATATATATCACTTAGTGGGTAGACCGAAATTCCATTTTATATTTCTCCTTGATTTTTTTTTTTTGTTTGTTTTGTTTTTATTATGAAGACTCAAGAATTGCTTTAATCAAAACTCGACGAGAGCAAAGGGCATTTTGAGAAAAAAAAGTCGAGGAACAAACACGTTTTTCTCTTTGACTATGCTCTGTTTCAAAGCCAGCATGAATATTCCAAACATTTCCATAAAAGCTAGAGAGACGGACTTTTTAACTTAAAAGAAAATTTAATATTTTACTTTAATCTTGCCTAAATGCATAAATAACTTTGATTAATTTTCATTTTTTTATTTGATACTCAATCAACACAACATTTTATTCGTGAAAATAAAATCTTTCACAAAAAATCTCTTGATGTTAGTTATTTTTGTTTATGTAGTTGTTTAACAAGATTCTTTTTTTAGTTTTGCCGTCAACGTGATAAAAAAGACGGCAAACTGAGATCTTTCGCGGTCTGATCGGTGATTTAACAGGATTGGCTGCCTTAGTGGAAACTATGGGCATCAACAACCCCAAAAATCACTTAGTTCCAGCCTAATACACAGGTTAATTTCTTCAGAAACATGGCTATTGAGAAAACGAAACCAAGAAAGAGAAGTGTAAAAACTCAGTAGAAATGGATGTTAAAAGCGTTTCAGCGGGGTGCAATATTAAGTGTGAAAAACCAAAGTGAGAGTGTAATAGAAAATAAAAAAAGAAAGAGAAAAAGCACGGCAAACAGATACATCTGAAGAAAAAGAGAAGAAAAAGAGACCGAAGGAAAGGGTAAAGAAATGTAGGCCGAAGAAAAGGGTAAGATAGTAAAAGTAAAATGAAAAGAAAAGAATAAAAAGAAAAAGAATAAAAAAGGCAAAGAAAAAAGAAAGAAAAATAACAGAGAACCCAACTGATGATAATAGCGCCAATGCAAAATCCCTGGGTTAACCTGTCTTTTTTTAGGGAACTGATCGACAATGATTAGGCCACCTGACCCAACAAACCACAGTTGCGCTCACAAAAAAAAAAAGTATACAAGTCAGAATACAATAAATTTAGGGGAGAGGGAGGGAAGGAGAGAGAGAGAGAGAGAGAGAGAAAAGAAGCTAGTTAAGTAGATGGGAAGGGAGATAATAACTTGCTACAACTTTGCAAAGATCAAAGGAGTTTGTTTTGGTCAGGTGAAAAGCGGACCAGACAGCTGTGCTTGGGAGTTTGTTAGACTGGCTAATTTCTTTTCTTCAGTGTTCTATGAATTTTGTTGAATGAATTTAGCGATTACGACAACAGAAAAGACATTATTTCAGAAGAGAGAAATGAACAAAATGCGACTTGTCTATTCGGTTACCTATGATCCTCTTTATTCTCAAAGTGTCTCACTGTTCAAATAGCCTTATTGTATGTAAAATATGCAACAAGAGATGCGTATGAATAAAAAAATATCAATTAATGTTTCCTTTGTGGAAGATGAAACATGTTTTTACTCTGGGTATTGTAGCTTTAATACGCAGTCAGTGAGGCCTCACTGGTGTCACAGTCCTATTCATAACTTTCTCCTTGTGTGTCAATCTTTTTTTGAGGAGGTGTTGAAAAGTTTAGAGAAGTTTTCAGTACACCACATGTATCATTCTATCCTTCTACGTATTCTCTTAATATCGGTCTCTATTCTTAAAACTTATAGTAGTCTGTATTCCTTAAAAATCTAGCTATACAATCACAAACTCGGGTATTTGCCTTCTCCACATGAACTCAGGTCTCAAGTTGATGTCGTTCCTCGGTCACGCTTGTTCATCTATTTTGGTGACAAAACGTAAGATATTTTGAGTGTAAACGAAATTTGAAAAAAAATATCACATTTAACTTTATAAAAAGTGGCGACAGATAATCCACAATTAACTTCTTTTTTTTTTAAATGGCTTATTTAAGCATTATTTTCACAAAGTATTATTTAGCTAAATGATTGCTACAATACAGTGTAACCCTGATATAAGAGAGTTGTCGGGACTGGATAAAACTGCTCTTATATCCGGGTTTGATCTATTTTATATACATTACCACAGGCTCTAATTTGGGACCATATAAAATCGCTCTTATATCCGGGTTCACTTCTGGGTCTCTTGTATCCGGGTTATACTGTAATTAAACAAACAATTTATAACTGATTTTATTTTACTTCTTTTTACCTGAACTTTTTTACAGGAATTATCATTATCTTATATAAATTTATTTGGACTTGTATCCTCATCTAAGTTACTAAGTTGTTATTGCAACAAAGTTTCAGCCATTGTACGTCTTTTGTATTATCCGGCAGCCTGAACGCAGTGATAGTCTGCAGAATGGCGTCGAATGGGTCGACTACATGGGATAGTTGCCTTCGCCACATGAACTGAGGTAGGTCTTATGATGGTCTCATGGCGTTCCTTGATGACGATTGTTCCTCCACCTTGCCGATCCTCACAAAAGTTTGTTATTCTGAGTGTGAACTCCAGTATCAACGACTGTATCGATGATTAACCTTAAACTGTTGAAAGCTAACAGACAAGTTCGTTTTTAAAGTTAATTTTTAAGCCAAATAGCTTGAAAATTATTACAATCATCAGTTAGAAAACACAAGTTAAGCCCCTTTTATATTTTAATTTAAAACATTTTTTTTTAAAATTTTTACTTGATAAGTTTTTATATCCTTTTCTTAGGCTCAGGTCGGCTTCAGTTTTTTTTTTTTTTAAGGCGGGAATGGTTGTTATTAGTGAAAATTCTAGATTGTATTTTTGAGTATGTAAGTGAAACGGGACCTATGTGCAGAGCCTATATGCAGTTAACAAAGTATTTAGTTGACCCTTGATTTTCAGAGGGTTCACATCTGGCCAGTGGTGGAAATTTGTATCACACGAATCAGAAGAAATCTAGTTTTAGGAAAATTATAACAAATTCAATGTTAATAATAAAGATTTCATTGAAAAGCAGTAGATTGAAAACTTATTTCTCGAGATATGTTCCTCATACGTTATACAACCCCGGCAAGTAAAAAAAAGAAAAAAAGAAAAGAAACACGCAAGTATTTCGGATTTTATCTCGATGACAATAACTGTCTTTGTTCAATGAAACCGAAGCTGCAAGTCTGGTTTTCAGCTTCCTCTTGAGTGCCAACTTACTTTACCAATATTCATTTATTGCACGTTTTAATTGGAACTCTGTTTGCATTCTATTTACAAATCCTTTAAAATCAATTATTGATTTTTTTCACATTATTGCAGAAACATCTGACATCATATAAAATGAAATCAATCTTCTCGTTAAAGAAAAAGGAGAATTTGAATTAATTTAATAGTAAATAAATCTGAATTTCAATTCACAAAATGAAAACCCTAATGAGAAAAATCATTGAAAGATTTCATTTTAATTCTTCAAGAACACTCATTCAAATAATTACTTTTTCTTTAGCTGTTAAAGTCGTCAATATAACTAAACAAATTTTCAACATTCAGTTTCATATTCTGCATTTAAAGACAAGAAAAGAAGAAAAAAAAACCCATTGAGATGTGTTTTTTCTTCCTGAAGATTAAATCACATTCTCGTTATTTCTGCTTCTTGAAATTATACGAAAATTACGAAACAGTTGCAAATAGGACGAAATTATTTTACAAAATAAGAAAACAAGAATGCACAAATTGTTAAATAAAAATATAACTTAAATTCACATGATTGATGATTCTATGTAAGTGACAAAAATTATTAAGTTCATTACATTTATTGACATAATGATTTTCTATTAAATCCTTTAGGCTCTGAGACGATTGGCTTTATGACATTTATCAAGACTGCGGTAATCATTGAAGTGCTTAACAAGCAGCATTCTAATACCTAAAGATTAAATTTCTTGTACCTCAATTCCAATAAACTATTAACATGAGCTCAAGTCTACTTTTTTTTTTCTTTTGTGGAGATTACACCAACTTGGTCTGCCAAGACACGCTGTTTAGGAATGTAAAAACAAAACAAAACAAAAAAAAAATAATAAATAGCCATTTCTCTTTTGTTCCGAAATATAGCAGCGTCAGCATGAATCTTTGTACCTTTGGGGAAAATGTGCTTACCTCGGGCAAACACCTACTAACATAAACATTTTCTAACGCCAGAACTCTAAATTTTTTTCTTAGTTATTTCAGATGTATACACAGTAGTATAATTTTTTTCTTCGGTGAATCATGCTATATAAAAATATTTCAACGTCTCTCTATACTTTTTTATATAAGGTATTGGAATTATTTACCCTATTTACATTGTTCAGGGACTGTTGTCCTCTCTTTATTATCATATTCAAGACGTTTCGGGCGTTGTACGCTATGGTCCTCTTCAAGCGGAATTTCAAACCAAACCCTTTATTTAGTCCACCCGCGCAGATTGTTCTCGTTCCACACGCAATGTCTCTTCCTGATATCTCAGTTTCAGTTATTTCCCTTCAGTAACTGAACTCTGCAAGTTTTTGTCCACCCCTGCTGTAGCCAGGTATTGAACTTTTATCTCCTGGAATAAAAGCATTGGTTGAATTAACCCACTGACTTGACCCAAAGAGTTGATAGCTCAATACTTGGCCATAGCAGAGGTGGACAAGAACTTGGAGAGTTGAGTTACTAAAAAAAAAATAATTGAAAGTAAATATAACTCTACGTGTTGAAAATTATTCCTAAAAATGTTGAATTCAATTTCTCCGATGGTTCTCAACTTCAACTTACTTTCATCACAAACCTGGAGTTTCAAATTCCTCTACATATGGATCCACTACAATTTATTAAAAAGAAATCAACAATATTTACATTGTTCGGACTATTGTCCTCATCTTTGTTGCCATTTGTACGACGTTTCAGCCGTTGTACGCTCCGGTCTTCTTCAGGTGCTAGGAATTTCGAACAGAACCCTTTATTACAATCACTGGGTATATCATCTCCATCCCTTGCGTAGAGCATCTTTTAGTAGTTATGAGTTATCTCCCTTTAACACTGTAAGTTCCTTGTTCACCACTGCTGTAGCCTGTTATTGAACTCACAACTCTTTTGGTCAAGTCACAGGAACTAACCAACGTCTCTATCCACTGGGGCGTGTGCCTTTAAGAAGCTCTATGCAAGGGATGGAGATGATATACACCAGTGATTGTAATAAAGGGTTTTGTTAGAAATTCTTAGCACTTGAAAAAGGCCGGAGCGTACAACGGCCGAAATGTCGTACAAATGGCAACAAAGATGAGGACAATAGTCCGAATAATGTAAATACTACCTAATTTCAGAAATATAGACAGAAATCAACAAGCTTTCTGTCTGAAACTCTGGGGTTATTTACATTATTTACATGCAGACTATTGCTCTCATTTTTGTTGTTATCACAACGTTTCGGTCATTGTGTCCTCCGGCCTTCATCAGGTCTATGTTGATTTGGATAATCTACAGGGAATTTCTAAATTAGCTCTTTATTTAATCTACGAAGGTAGACTGTTCTCGTTACACTGTCGAAAGATATCTCTAGTTCTTATTTTTAATACTGCTCACTTACTGCTCGCCGTGTTTTTACCGAGTTCAAGGGGGTGCAGAATTAATTTCAACTCGGGACCAGCTTCAACTCTTGAGTTTAAATTAATTCCATGTTGAAACCAATTCCCAACCTAAACCAACTTCGACTTGAAATTAAATTAATTCCGTAACTGTTATGGTACCTTCCTGCGAGGAATGGACTCTTCCTCTTTGCTATTTATAAATTACCTGCGTGACTTCTAGAGAGCAGTTACGTGCAGTCAAGTACAGCAGTTAACAGAAGCAGTTAACGACAGCTACTAGTCAGGCAGCGTAATAATACCTTCGGACTTACTTATTTCTATATTACTTATTATTAACACGTCTTTGAATATATTGTTATACTAATACACTGTTTTAAACCTACCTTCTTGTTCCATGATTTACTTCTGGAACAAACCGGTCACTACACATCAAATCGGCGACGAAGATCCACAACAGTAACCCAGTCCAAGTGCATACTATCCGGCCCAGGGATTGAAATGTCAACCACTATATCACCAAATTCACGAAATAACGCTTTAATCCACGAGGCTATTGTGGAAACAGTTGGGTCATTTTACTTCCCAAATGGAAGAGAACAACAAATATGGATACGCAACAATAGTCACAATTATTTCCATTTCAGATAATTATAATTTTTCTTCCTTCGACACAACTTGCTTTCTGTGAATATGACATAATTAAACCTAAGCATTCCAAGGCTATTTGCAAGCAAAATCATATTTTTCTATTCTTGGTGATTTATGAAATTAAAGTTTCAGATCTTCCTCCCTATTATTGTTTGATAGGTCCAAAGGAATATCCATACTGACCTAATAAGATGTAAACAGACAGAACCACTTCTCAAAATATAGAAATATTTCCGATATATACCTCCCACATGGACTATCATAGCATATAATCTGGATCATTCATTTTTTAATTTTCATACTTTTTGGTATTTCTGTTTCGAGTTTCTGGTATGTGGAGCAATTAATTTTTAGCAACTTGGCTGTAAGTTTTTCCCGTCTGAGTCCATCCTGCACATATATAAATCTACCATCCGCCCGTGTATTGAATACTGCTGCCTTATCTGGTCGGGTGCCCCTGCTATTCTCCTCAGGGTTCTTGACAAAATACAACGGAGAATCTGTAATGTGATTGATACCAACTTGGTAGCCCGGCTACAGTCACTCTCTCACCGGCGTGATATGGCTTCCTTGTGCCTTTTCTATAAATACTTTCACGGCTTCTGTTCCGATGAACTTAGATCACTGGTGGCCCCTAGGTATGAACTTGCACGATATACTAGATTAGCAACTAGGTCCCATCCTTTTACAGTGAAACAGATAAAATGTAACCGCAATTTCTACTCTAACAGCTTCTTTTCTCGCACTTCCCTTCTGTGGAATTCCCTTCCATATACTTGCTTCCCCGACAGCTACAACCTCTAGGAATTTAAATGTAAGGTCAATAGACATCTCTTATCACATTAACTCGCATCCATTCTCTCAAACTCTTTTCCCATCTACTCCACCCCCATCCTCCGTATCCTCATCCGTCTATCGCCCTTCTCCGACATTTCTTATAACTAACCACTCTTTCTCATCACTTTCCTTTATGTAGCCTTTTGCGCAACAGTGGCAGTGGAATGCCTTGCTTGGGATGAAATGATTAAAAAAAAAAATTTTATAAAAAGACAGATTTTTCCAAATTTCATTATAGATTCTGACAACTATCTTGATTCGTTTGTAACAAACGAAAACTATGGCATATACTTTATTTCTAACAATGTATTTGTCTCATAGCTGAAATATAATTAACACTAATCAAGCGCTTGTGGTATAAAGCTTAACGTGAAACGGGTCTTATCTAACCAAATGCTCTTAAGTAACACAGTTACATGAAAAGGGTTTAAGCATAAACTCAATTGCTTGGAAAATACACCTTGACATACAAGGGGCCTTATCTCATATGTGCTTGAGAGACAGAGCTTTTCTTGAAAGAAGCCATATCATATAATTTAGCGCTTGGTAGAGACAATTTAACGGGAAAGGGATCCCATCACCAGACCAAGTGCTCAAGGAAGTAAGATGAGCTTTAGCTCATTAAACATTCTGGAATAACACGTTTAAGAGGTTTAATCATCAGACTAAATATCACTGGAGATAAAATGCCTGTATATATCAAGGTGCCTCTCTTATCAAGTACTTGAGAAGGATATCTACGTGAAAGGAGTCTTACCTGACATTTTGAAAGAGGCTCAATCATCATCGTATTTAAAACAAACGCCCCATTTGTATTCGTTAAACTTTGTGTTACTTACGTGACACGTCTATTTCGAATACAAACTATCCACTATAATAGCGTTTGAATTAATAAAAATGACGGATTAAAAATAAACTCCTTAATTCTTTAATAGACACACACACACACACACACACACACACACACACACACACACTATATATATATATATATATATATATATATAAAGAGGTATAAGAGGTAAAGAGAACCAACAGTTTCCGAATTCTGAGTTCTCCGGCATTTACATTTTTAAAAAAGTGCTCATCTACCGTAGAGTAAAATACAATTATAATTAAATTTGTTTTTTATTAAAAAAAAACAAACAACTTTATATATATTGTTTTAAAAATATACAAGAAAAGTTTGATGCTATGTCTCTAAAGAAAACGAAAAATTCGTAGAATACCCAACTACAGGTTGTTTGACAAGTTACTCCCTATTTTATGCATGATGGACTCTCCCATCTCTAACTATAATTTTCACAAGACGGGAGAGTCCATTGTATATAAAATGAGGAGTTACTTTTCAATCACTGTATTTAAAAAATAAAAAAAATGGTACCCGCTACCTAACACATACACACGGAGAAAATACGAAACATTAGTTCCGGCCATCAACCATGATTTTAGCATTACAAAAACAATAATAAAGTTAAATGAAACACAAAATCTACCAAAATAAATAAATAAATAAATAATAAACGCCTCTTCCCACACAAAGCACACATACACAGAAAAACTAGGTGCATTTGAAATCCGAAAGAGGATGTCAATCTAAGTGTACTTCTTGTAGAGCTGAGACCACACTGGACATGGACACTAAAAAAACTGATGAACGTAGAAGCTTGTCAGTAAGAAACGGACTCATGACTTTTTTACCGTCACTGAAATAAAAAAAAAATTCGTAGACAACATAACAATCTGTTTGTTTATGTAGGAACAAAAAAGAAAACCACTCTTCTTTATTTATAATAATTAAATAATAATAAAAGTCATTACTTTTATAAAGACGGAAATCGTATCTTTTTGTTTTCCACCTTAAAAAAGGGTTTCTAAAGTCTTTTAAAAAACTGACTCAAAGTTCGGTGTATGTGTATTTAAGATGTCAGGTCAAAATGGAAGTTTATTATTTTACTATGTCACGTTCATCCTTAGAGTTTTCTGTTATGTTTCGCTATATCTCTGTCTAAAAACAGGGGGCGAAGAAATCACATACGGGTGCAAGTGTTTCTCATTAATCAATGGAAACATGGCTAGAGGAGGAAAAAATAAAAAAAAATAAAAGAGGCAAGGTGTATTGCTCATGAGATAGAAATGCTTTCTCTTTTTTTTTTTTTTAAATATTTTTCTGTTATGTCGTTTAAAGTTTAAGATAAAATTATCTAAAAAGATTGCTCATTAGTGATTATTTCCAACACGTTTAACGGTTACATAATCTTTGAAGAGCGTAAAAATTATATAATCATTCATTGTTACTGAAATTTCTTTTGGGTAGATTCATTTTTATCCGATTTTCTCATTCGAATCAAATCATAAATGAAATCTTACTTTACTGTTTGTATTTTCTAATCAGTGTCGATATTTATTATTTAGTCATCAATGACTTGAATAAATTAACAATATAAAATATTATAAAATCAAAATCGTAACTTAACATTATTCCACATCTTTTAAAACAAAAAATTTCTTTCACTACTAATCTGAAAGATTCGTTTTCAAAGATTTACTGACTTGACAGAAGAAAAATATATTGGGTGAAAAAGAGTAAGACATGTTTTGTGAAAAATAAATATGTTGCGAAATTAAGGAAAAGAAAAATGTGCAATGTATAGGAGAAAAATAAAATGGAAAAAAGTAAGAGGTTTAAACAGGGATGAGAACAAACATCTTGGTCAAGTTGGTAATAGAGAACTATGATCAAGAAAGCTTGTAATGAAAATAAGGTGTGTGTGACAGAGAGAGAGAGAGAAAGGTGAGAGTTGGATAAGAAAGGGCTGGCGTCAAGGGAAACCAACAGGGATTAAATAAGAAAGTTGTGAGAAAACAAAGAAAGCAACACTCATTGGAAAAAAAGATTCGAAAATAGCTAAGTTGGTAGATAGAGAGGTATTGAAAAAAAAAAAAGAGAGAAGTAGGTAAATACGTGCTGAGAGTCAAAGAGAAAATAACGGATTCAGAGAGAGAGAGAGAGATAGAGAGGAAATGACGCGTTCGGAGTGGGAGAAAGAGAGAGGAAATGACGCGTTCAGAGAGGGAGAAAGAAAGAGAGTGAGGAAATGACGCAGAGAGAGAGAGAGAGAGAGAAAATGACGCGTTCAGAGGGGGAGAAGAAATGACGCGTTCAGAGGGGGAGAAGAAATGACGCGTTCAGAGGGGGAGAAGAAATGACGCGTTCAGAGGGGGAGAAGAAATGACGCGTTCAGAGGGGGAGAAGAAATGACGCGTTCAGAGGGGGAGAAGAAATGACGCGTTCAGAGGGGGAGAAGAAATGACGCGTTCAGAGGGGGAGAAAGATAGAGGAAATGACGCGTTCAGAGGGGGACAAAGAAGAAATGACGCGTTCAGAGAGAGAGTGAGAGAGGAAGGAAATGACAGAAAGAGAGAGGAATGAACACGTTCTGAGAGAAAGAGGAAAAGGACGCGTTCAGAGAGAGAGAGAAAGGGGAAAAGACGTGTTCAGAAAGTGAGAGAGAGGGCAAGGACACGTTTAGAGAGAGAGAGAGAAAATGGTGCGTTCAGAGAAAGTGAAAGAGAGGAGGACTCCATATTCAGAGAAAGCAAGAAAGAGGTGTTCAGTGAAATATAAGGGGACAGAAATGCGTTTAGGGAAAAGGAGTAGGAAACAAATACGCGTTCAAAGAGAGAGAGAAAAAAACGATACATTCAGAACGGAAGAGAAACTGACAAAGCCGCACAGGGAGAAAAAGAACGTAAATGTAATATACAGAGAGAAAGATGCGTTCATGAACAGAGAGAGAAATGAACAGTGGAAGAAAGGAGATGAGTGGTGTAGGGAGAAAGCTAATTTGTTCGCTCAAATTTCTTTCCTATGTACACGTTTGAGCTCTAGATGTGTGATTTTGTGGAAGCAGGTGTGTTTTAATCGTAAGACGTGCAGATAATTGAACCTATGTGAGATTTAATTGCTAAATACCAGAGCCATTAAAATAATGAAATACGAATTACAAAGAAAATGTAATTATCAGATCATAAATAATCAACTTAACGAATTGTCATCTAACTGATTTATTAAAACTTATATTCCACTTCTTCAGCTGTTAGCATCGGATGCTGCTGCTGCTAATAGATAGAGATAATTGAATTAGACTGCTGAACAGTTGCATAAAAATTCCAACACTCAATCATCTTGTAAAACTTCTATAATAATAGCAGAATATTAAAGTTTATAATGTCACAATCCAGATTATTTCTATATTACTACAATGCATTATGGAGATAGTAATTTTTTTAAAAAAATGCTAAAATGATACAAAAAAAATGAAAACCAATTTTACTATCATCACATCTCTCTCTCTCTCTCTTTCAGTATAGAATAAAATTCTTCTTTTATGTGCCATGTCCTTTCAGGACGTAGACGATCATAGCTTTCCACATCTCCCTATCCTTGGTGGCTCTTAGCACGCTTTCTCCTTTTGCACCAGGCAACCCTCGTTCCGTCATCAACCTGATCAAATTCCTTCAAATATGTTATTCGCTGCTTTCCTTTGTCTGTGTTCCTCTCTATCTGGACTGTTAGTATCAGGTTCTCCAAGCCCTCCTTCCTCATTGCAAGTTCCAGGAATTTTAGTTGTCTCTTCCTGATGCTGAGTATTAATTTCCATTTCGTTTCCATCCTTTTAAAAACATCGTAAATGCTCACATGCTCGGTCCATGATATCTGCAGCATCCTTCTGTAGAACCACATTTCAGCTGCTTCAAGTTTTTCCTTCATCTTCGAAGATTTTGTCCAACATTCACTGCCATATTGAAGACCCGACATCACATAGCAATCCAGTACTCTCCTCTCTGTTTCTTACGAAATTTTCCTGTTTCTTAATACTTTACTCAACTTCTGGAATGCTTCCTTCGCCATGCCAATTCGCCTTCGGATCTCAGTGTCGCACTTTCCGTCTTCTGTTAGAACACTTCCTAGGTAATTAAATTTTTGTACCTGCTTTATTTTAGAGTCCCTCACCTGTATTTGGTACTTGGGGCTGCCCTTTTTTGCTGCTGACCATGCATTCGTCTATTTGTAGTTCTTTCTTGTTACTCTCTTCAGCTACCTTCTGTAGGAGGTCTTGTAGTTTTCTTTCTGTGTCTGCTATCAGCACTGTATCATCTGCGTACCTTATATTGTTTAAATTGTGGTCTCCGATGACGAAACCTGGCATAACTTCTAGGGTTCTCAGAATAGTCTCGCTGTATAAATTGAATAGATCCAGTGAAAAGACGCATCCTTGTCTTACGCCCCTTTCAGTATTTGTATAACTGCCGAATTCGTTACCTGTCCGTTTTCGGCAGATGGCCATATCACGTTGGCGATCACTTTAGTTAAGCAACGTCGAGACTGATCCATACCTACACGGGTAATCGCTTTGGAATGCTAGATGCAAGCTTGGTTATGCGTGTTGTATAATGGATAACGACACGAAATTGGAAATCGAAAAGCCGCGTTCCAATTCCAGTTGGGTTTGTTGTATTCACTTACGCGCAGATGCCCTTGGAAAAATATAAATTCACCTCTTTTTTCCCCCCACCCAGATATGGGCTAATTAGTAGGATTTGCACCAGTAAATCATTATTATCTTTAAAATATCCTTACAATCTAAAAAAAACAATTTGCTGGCTTTAAATAACCTGCAAAAAGTTGATAAACCGTAAAAAAAATATACCAGTCAATCAATATTATATATAAGATTATATGTGATATAATCAACCAAGATATGAATTTTACGGAAGAGATGTGCAAAAGGTGTAATGTCTAGTGTCCCTGGATGAAAAATTGGCCAGCCGTGTTTAAATTCAAATCGAGTTCGTTATATTCATACCTACTTTCTTTGCATACATAATAGAAAAAAATGTGTCTTCTGATATTTCCTTTATAAAAACTCTCGGATGCACAAGCCTGTAGACGTGAATGTACACTATTTAAAAACAAGGATGTCTATTCAAACATATTTATCCCCTGAATATAACATTTTATATATATATATATATATATATATATATATATATATATATATATTCAACAGTTTAACTCCCTTCTATTCTATTTTACCGATATAGGTTTAAGATGCCTTCTGTGCATTGACAAATGTCATATACTGTAAAATACGTTAAGATATTTATTAAGGATAGTAGAGTATGACAGTATCGCACCTTATTTCATAAGTTCGAATCCAGCCACAGTTATGAGTCAAATAGTAGGACAGCCGCAGTTGGCGATCAGTCTAGAAAAAGGAAAACTTAATTAACCACCGGTTGGACATGGAGATAGCAACACCATTTCTTAAAACCTACTTGCTATGTAAAACGCAGAGGAATCTTCGGGAATTGAGTGGGTTCTATAAATAGTAGGACAGCCGCGGTTGGCGACCAGTCTAGAAAAGGGAAAACTTAATTAACCACCGGTTGCACATGGAGATAGCAACACCATTTCTTAAAACGTACCGGCTATGTAAAACGCAGTGGAATCTTCGGGAATTGAATGGGTTCTATAACTGAGGCCTTACCGTGGAATTGACAAACTAATAGAGATAAGACACGGTTGAGATAAGTAAAAGAGCTTTTATTTACAAGGATCTACAGGGTTCAATCATTTCTCTGTTTCGGGGCATCGTATATCAGCCGTGGAAGAATTCGTTTGGGGTATAACAGGATAGCAGTCGAGATAGACGCGTGGAGTAAAAATGTATTTATTGAAACACACCTTATTTGAAAATAATCACCGGCAAGCACTCTCTAATTACATTTAATTGAAATATCTACGGGGAGTCTTATACAGTGCCCACAGTTTTTGGAACTTTAGAATTTTTAATAGTGTTTTTTTTTTTTTTATTACAGCAATAAACAGGAGCATATTTTTTTGCGAGTATCATAATAAACCTTGTCAAGATTTTAACATTTATGACCGCATTGAGCCGAATTCGAATTCCAGTTGAATTCATTGCATTCATTTACGCACAAATACCCTTGGGAAAAGTATTAATCCGTCTCTTCCCTTCAGTTAAATAACAGGACAGATTGGGTTCTACAGTCTTGGCTGGCAACCAGTCTACTACAGAAAGCAATGCCAACCTACTGCAAGATAATCTTCTAACCAGTCAGTCATGGCTCTTTCGAGACATGATCGCCCAAAGCGTGTATCACGTATTGCACTTAACTGACTGATAACCATTGCTTGTGCTGAAGACGAACTAAAGATAATAGATTCAGAAGATGTCTCACAGAAATGTACCTTTCTTGGATGTTTTGGAATTTTGGTTGTGGTGGAATAAGAAATTGGAGAGCCGAACTCGAATCCCAGTCCAGTTCGTTACATTCATTTAAGTACAAATACCCTTGGTGAAGATATGAATCTATATCTTGGATAACGTGTATAACTGATACTTTTAGTTAATCTATATCTGAGCATGACAAAATGTTACAAGGCTTAACAAAGAAGCCATATTTTGTTAGAGGGTAATTAAAACCAAGGAAAGTATTAACAAAAAGAGGAAAGATTACTGAATTTTTATGTCATATCAGTTCTCGTATACGACAATGAATACTGGACCGTTCACAGATGAAGAAACTTAACTGGTTGCTAGAAACACCATGAAATGAGCACATGAGCAACAAATACGTTTTAAAATGGAAACAAAAAAGACACTTATGAAATGTAGGACCTCCCACAGAAGGTAGAAAAAAAGCGAGAAGAAAGGACTGAGCATAAACTTCAAGAAAACTGAATGTGTCGTCATTAGCAAAAACATTAAAAAAAACCAAAAAAAAAAAAAGAAGCAAAATGCCAACTACAGGCTGGAGAAACTAAAATAAAACAAGTAAAGAAATTTAAATACCTGGGAAGTGTTTTGACAGAGGATGGAAAGTGCGACATGGAGATCCAAGGACGCATTTCAAAAGTTAACCAGAGTACTGGGAGACAAGAAAATCTCATTAAAAACAAATAAAAAGAGTGCTGGATTGCTATGTGATATATATCCTTCTGTGTGAAAGTGAATGTTGGACGATCTCAAGGATGAAGGAGAGGCTTGAAGCAGCAGAAATGTGGCTTTACAGAAGGATGCTCAAAATACCATGGACTAAGCACGTGAGTAATGATGGGGTTCTGGAGAGGATGCAAACGAGAAGAAAAACTCATACTTAACACCAGGAAGAGACAAATGAGATTCCTGGGACACGTAATGAGGAAGGGGGGCCTGTAAAATTTAATACTCACAAGACGGATAGAAGGAAAGAGAAACAGCGGAAAGCAGTGTGAAACATACTTGATAGGCCTGAGAAAATGAATGGCGGAGCAGGATTTGAGAGAGATCACGTATGGCACTTAAAGAAAAAAAAAGACTAAGAGGAAAAGTTTTGAAAGTGACAAGATACAGGGAAAAGTGGAGGGCCATAATCGCCTACGTCCTGAAGGGACACGGCACTTGAAGAAGAAGATACTTGACACCAGAAAAAGACAACTGAAAATGCTAGGGCGCATAATGAGTATAGAGGCTCGGAAAATTTGATACCAGCAGAGCAGATTGAAGGTAAAAGGGACAGAAAAACTCATAATCTCTACATAGAGAACATGAGTAAATGAATGCCGGAGCAAAGCTTAGGACTTGTAGCGTATAAAAAATTAATTAAAATCAACCTTCTTCACTTTTACAAAAATTCACAAGGACGTGTGAAATCCTGGTTTTCCCAAATAGTAAAAAGATTGACCATATGCTTAAAGAAAAAGTCAAACCCAGAATTCCTAAGTAGGTGTTAAAATGATTTTTGAAGAATGCGAGCGACTTGCAAGACCAAAAGGACTTCGTGTGAAAGTGCGAAAAATCTACATTACAATAAAAGGACTTCATCAGTGTCAGTCAGAAGAGAGTCAGATGAGAGCCGCGAGACGAAAGATCTAAAACGTAACTTCAAGCGACTCATTGTTCTCTTTCTCTCTTTTAACAATTATTTTGTACTAACTCTTGATACCCTTAACTTTCTCATTTAACATTAATTTCTACGAATTCTTGTTATTCCTCCTTTTAAAAAATTTCTACTTTAACATGAAAAATGTATATTTTATTCTTACACTATTCCACACATTCCATCCTGCCAACAACCAACCTTCTGATGATAATTCTGATAACAATGAAAACCTTCTGATGATTATTCTGCATAAAACTTGTAAGCTGTAGGGAGTTATGTTTGACACAAGGCCGAATCAAAGAAAAATTAACCATCTCCCAAACTCTACAAAGTAAGAGAGATAACAAAAAGACAAAATTTATGAAGAGCTACAAAAGAAAGGGAATTCTGGAGAGCCATGATCCTCAATGTCCTGAAGGGATACGGCACAGAAGATATTTAACTTTAAACGAAGGAGGGTGGATTTTTAAAAAAATGAGAAATTAATGTAGTCAAGCAAGTAAGTGAGAAAAAGTATTCTTCACTCATGCAAATTCCTTCAGTATAGGGGTGGTGACAGAAAGAGATGGGAAGGAGGACAGACTGGCGATAAGGGTGGGGCACTAGAGTAGTTCTGGGAGTTTCACTGGTAATTTGTTTCTAGGAACAGCCCAACCCCTCTACAACTGCTATCTTTTTTCTTTTTAATTATCTAGAAGAGAGAAACGGGAAGGTGAAACGAACCTTCTCTTCCCCTAAAAAATCATACCTATATATATATATATATATATATATATATATATATATATAGATAGATATAAAGAAATTATAAATTTAAAAAAAAACGACAAAAAGGCATAAGCTTTCTAGTTTTGTTATTTGCTGCTTATTCTTCGCAACATTTTGGGCAAATTTTGGGAATGACACTTTGATCCATGATCATTAAAATAAAAATAAAAATGGCAAAACCGTAAAAATAAACATACATAAATATAATTAATTAAATAAACAGGGGAATAATATTGATATAAGGAAAAAAGAGAACAGTGTGTCTGTAATGTGAAGAAACACATGTTGCGTTCACTAAAAATGAAATGTGTAACATTTTGCTTCCAGTAGAAAAGGTAGAAACCAAAATATTAAATGTTCCTTAATTCTATCATCCTCTCTCTTAAAACAAATTTTTTGGGGAATTTTCCTTGATAGTTTTGCTACCGACAATTTTCTTCATTTCTGTTTCACTTCTCATGTCCTTTTTATCTTTTTTCCCCCTTAAAGTACGTTTCTCTCCCCGTTTCATGTTAATATTTCTTTGTATTTCAACTCTTATTCCTCTTTTATAAACGATTTTACACCTCCATTATATTTCTGTTAACTTTTTGTTTTAACACTCTTGCTTTCCGTTCTTTTCTAGCATTATTTCTATTTTTTGGTTTTCTTTGTCGGTTTTCTTCCTTTTTCATTAAATTCTTTAATTTAAAGTTTAAACTCTTTACTCCTCTTCTTTCTTTTACACGATAAGGAAAAAAGAAAAAAGACAAAGTGAAATAGGCAATAGCAGTACTCTTTCTTTAGTCTTTCCTTTTCTATTTCATCTTTTTAAAATTTCCATTTTTTTTTTTTTTAAATTTATCTCATTTCATTTTTTTTTTTTATACTTAACCAGATAAACTTTTCCTTCCTGCTTTTTGCACCTTGGATTTATTTATTTTGTTCTTAAGTTTCATTTCGACACTATGTTTTGAGATCTCACTCTCTTCTAATTTAAATAAATCTCTTCACATCAACATTTGTTTTCCTTAACCATTTTTATGGCTTTTTTGTTCTTAAATTACATTTGGACACTATGTTTTATTGAGATCTCACTCTCTTTTTTAATTTAAATAAATCTCTTCACATTAACATTTGTTTTCCTTAACCATTTTTATGGAAAAATAAAAATCGAGTGACATATCCACAAATTACAGCTCAAATTTATATAAAATGCAAAGAAATGATCTTTGTAGTAAAGGAAGAAAATCTAACTAAACATTTATACAAACAGATATATGCATTTACATAATTTCATTGTTCTTTGTTGTAGTCATCAAAAAATATAGTTCGCTTGTTCATAATGATTTGTCTCAAGTCTGCAAAGTTTGAAGTTCATTTTGTTGTAATTGAATAAAACAAACGGTATGTATGGTAATGTGTGTGTGTAGTGTTCACTGTCGAAATGGGTATGACTGCTGGCTGATTGCGTACAGTAGCAGTAATTTTAAATACAGTGAACAAGAGAGAGGAGAAAGACTTACTTTCACCATAGCTCTGAATGTTTTCAATGAAGAAAAATCATTGCTGACTGATGCATGTATCTACACTATTTATCGAGACAGCCTGGTTGTTTGTCAAAGATCTAGTCACTGGCGGCCTCTAGTTTTCTCTGGCAAGTCATTTTTATTGCTTATGTTCAACTCCAAAACCTATCTGAGTTTTGCACAGAATGTACTCAGTAACCCAAGCCAGGTCATTTGGAGTTTAACCGCACAGACATTGTAGAGAGCAAATCATGTGACTTGCCTATCTAATCAGGTTCCAGAAACCACTTATTTAATTTGGAGTTCTGTTTGTACAGAATTGTTAAAAAGTTTTTCGCATATGCTAAATTTAGTTAAGCTTTATTTGTAGACATTTCTTACTCGTTTATTCTTCACTTATGGGCCATAAAATACACGAGTTTATATTCTGTATTTTCTTCTTTTGCACACACACAAAATCAAAATTATTTTTTGACATCGTAAATTAATGCAAGTGAGGGAAAGTAAAAAGACTTTCTCACTTTTCCATTATTTTTACATATATCATGATCAAGTCATTTTCAAATCCTAAAGTTGCATTTAATAAAACTTCATTAACTCACGAAGCAAACAAATTAAAAAATTTTACATTTTATTATTTTCCTAATTTGATTTTTTTTCAGATTCTATTAAATTTTACATTAAAAGGAGAGAAACAACAATAAATCATCGACACTCTATTGTAAATCAAGAAAAATGCGAAAAGAAATTTTACGTATTATATTTATTTTTAAAAATATTTACTACTTGCTAGTTTTCTATTTAATAAGAGAAACTGTCTGGATTCACATTAAATGTTTCCCAAACTATCAATAAAAGATTGGGAGAGTGAAATCATTTCAAAACTGATAATTATATTAAATGTAGTTTTTAAGCCTTCTAAAAACGTTCTTGTGAATAACAAAAGGAAACTAAAGTCACAAATAAATGAATAAATTCATAATATATTTTCCTTTTAAGTTTTTAATTTTATTTTCTGTTTTTCTATTATTTGTTCTTTATTACTATTAAGTCTCATGATCGAAGGAAAACCTAAAAGAATACAAATAGACAAAAATCATTCCTTAAAAATTTTCAATATATTTTACGAGTGGATCAGATTATTTAAATAATGCCAAAATATATTTTGTGCTATTACCTTTATAGTGACAGACATTCAATGATCTAAGTAAATGCAGCAAACTGACCCTGAAAAAATGGCGATGAATTGTAATGGTAGTTGTGAAATGCTAGCTTCACGAATAGGTATGCTAGTTGTGAAATAGGATGTGTGTTGTGGTGCAGTGGATACCGACTTGGAACAAGTTCAAACACTAGTTGAATTCCTTGCATTCACTTATGCATAAATAGTTAAGGCATTAATCCATCTCTTCCCTCCAGTTATGGGTTAAATAAAAAAACAGATTGGGTTCTATAGCCATAGAAAGCAATGGCAACCTACTGTGGGATAATTTTCAGCCAGTCAGTCATATCTCTTTCAAGACATGATCGTCCAAACCATGTATCACGTATGGCACTTAACTGACTGAGTTGTAAAATGCCATTGTCTGTTGATGTTCCTTAATAGCTTGTCTGGACTAGAAGCTTTGCTTATATACTCTTCAAAGGGTTCATGAAAAAATGTTTTTAATTGTTGGCAAGAACATGACTAGCTGGTTGAAAAATATTAAATATTTATTTTCAAAGGAGTAATTTATTAACCAGAAGGATGTATGGATCTTTTGACTCAGAAACCATTTTTTCGTAATTTATAATTGACTGTCTTGGGTGTTTATTTCCATCTTCATGGCACATGCCTTCCAAACAAAAATACAATTATTTCATAAGAAACAAATATAAGAGAGTTAAAATTTTATGTAATATAAATATTTCTATATGGCACTGAATGATGGACAATTTCCCCAAAGATGAAGAGAAGACTTCAGGCAACAGAGATGTGGTTCTGCAAAAGGATACTGAGAAAATGTGAGCAATAATGAAGATTTTTTTTTTAAGGTCAGATAAAAAAGTTGAAATTCTAGTGACAAATAATGAGGAAAGAGAGCTTGGAGAATTTGACACTCATTGGATATACTAAAGGCTAAAAGTGAAAATGGGAAAACTGAGCTAACAGGCTTGTGTAAGGACATGCATACATAATGAAGAAAGAGGCTTTGGAGAATTTGATGCTCATAGGATATACTGAAGGCAGTAGTGGCAGAGGGAAACAGTGAGCAACTTAACTAACAAGCTTATATAAAATGGATGGCAGGACAGAGACTTAGAGGGATAGTAATGGAACAAACATTGCTTAGAATTACAAAAGATAGGAAGTTGTGAAGAACCATGATTGCCCACATGTTGAACGGACTTAGCATATAAAAGAATATGGATGGTAATAATAATAATAATCTCTTAATGTCTGACTGCTGTCTCACTTTCTTCCAACATATCTATTACCATCAGCATTTTTCCTAATTAAATCGAGCCAATAGTGTGTTGCTAACAGAGTAAAAGGTTTTAGAAGTTGAAAATTGAATAGATGTCAGTCACAGACTTCATGGAACCTGTTAATAACATTGTGATAGGAATAAGGTTCAGAGGAATGAGGACAAATTAGCAGAAACCTTAAGAATTGTGGGCAAAAAAAAAAAAAGTGAAAATAAAAAAAGAGTTGAAAACATCATTGTTAAAAAGTTTGGACATTAAGTGTGCAGAGTGAAAATGAGATTGGGGGGGGAAAAGGGTTTTAAGAAATAAAAGGGTTTCTTCAAGTCTTACCCATCAAATTCAATTATAAAATCTATATTGTAGATGTTTAGATTCTCTCACTGTGTCTAAAGCAAAGCATCATTAGTATCACATATTTATTCAAACACTGATGTTGACAGTGTTGAAGCAAGTAGTAAAAAAAAAAAAACAAACAAACTAAAAGCCAAAGAAAAGAATATCCAATATGTAAAAGTAAAATTTTAAACCTGTTTCTGTTTACATATCAACACCTATAGGGATACTTAAAGAAATCCACTTACATTTTTATATCTGAATCTACTAAATGAAATAAGATTAAATTTCAATATATAATATGCATTAAATGTGCATGGTTTATATATATATATATATATATATATATATATGTATGTATGTATATATAAAACATAAAAGAGTATGAATGTCACTGCTATCACTTTCACACTAACATCCACTTCAAAATTCAACACCGCACGATGTCTCTCTCACTTACTATCTATTGTGTGTCTGTGTATATATATATATATATATATATATTGTAGGTGAGAGGAGTTACAAACTGTTGCAGGTAAAAACCAAGTTTAAATAAATTAATTAAACATGTACAGTGTTTATATATATATATATATATATATATATATATATATATATATAGTGAAACAGAGAGAGAAAAAGAGAGAGAAAGATTTTTTTTTTTGTTGGTACCCAGATTACATGAATCTAAGCATGCTGCTAGTTTGGAGAATAGGTTTTACCATTTCACTACAATACATATATTGAATTAACCAGATGTAGCCATCATTTCTACTCTAACAGTTTATTTTCTCAGCACTTCCCACTTGTGGAAATCCCTATAGATTTTTTGCTTCTTTAACATCTACAATCTTCAAAAATTTAAATGCAACATCAATTGACATCATCTGTCTTCTTGTTGTCTGTTCCTTTTATGTCCTTTACTCAATCCTCCACATTTTTAGTCTTCTCATCCACATTTACTTCTTGTAATCCCCTGCAGCCTAGTAGCACCGTTGCCTTGCTTGTAGTGAAATGATTAACTATATATATATATATATATATATCTCAGAATAATATAGTTCAGAAAACAATAGAAAATTATATTTACATGCATACGGATAACAACAAACAAAAGAAGGAAAAACAATCATGTTCGTTGTATAGTGCCTGAGAGCGTATTATCTGGCATGATCAGCAGTGGGAATAAGACTAGTACACTCAAATCCTCGGTCACGATGACTTGTGATTTCATACTAGCACAGCCATTGATAGCTCTTAAAGAGTTGTGTCTACCTAATTTCATATGCAAGGCTTAAATCAACACATGGCATGATTTTCAGGCACCTTCCGTAGGTGCTGCATGCTGGGATCACCTCCCCAAGCAAATAGCATTGAGAAGTCACCTTTCTGATCAGTTGACTGTGATGAGATATGGTCAGAAAATGATTGTTCTAACTACTTGGCCATGCACCCATATATATATATATATGTATATATACTAGCATTATAGCCCGGCATTGCTCGGGTGTAATGAAAGCTTTAAAACTAATCCATGGTCCTGGAACTCAGACTCTTTGGACGCTGGCACAAAAGACTAAAAAGCAATAGTTGTTTCCAGTTAAAGTGAAACCGTAGACTGAAAGAAAAATGAATGGATGTTAGTCAAATTTTGATTTCCTGGTATTGATATCAAATAAGTTTTTTTCATTGTAAACTGAATTTTGAAGGCTAAATAAGTCCTCTGAGTAAATGGTATCATGGCTGAGATTAAGAACTACAATTATACCTACTTAGAGCCAAACCCGAAGCAAAAACTAAAAGAAAAGGGCTGAAAAAAATACAGACATACAGGCAGATAAACAGACACACACACACACACAAACATCTTGCCTTATATATTATCAATTTTCTGCACTATTGTAAGAACTACAACCATGAAACTTCTGAATATCATTTCTTATGTCTTTACCTATGAGTGTATCAAATTTGATTAAAATCGACCACTCCTTCTATAACCTGATTTTTTCGATTATCGATATTTATCGGGGATACCTCGACACAAAACCTAGCTAAGAACACTCGCAGGCACTTATAGTACAACTGTGTAAATTTTCAAGAAAATTAGTTCAGCCATTTCAGAGTCTATAGGTAATGGATACACACACACACACAAAGTTCCATTTATAAATAAGTTTAGATTTAGATATATTAAGTGTGTTCACATATGTAATTGAATAAATAAAACCATAATCTAACAATCTGTGCATAGTGTAGCAGGTATTAATATGAAAAGTGTGATTGGCATGTTCATTTCAAATTACATCCAACATTGTTGCATTTGCTTTTGCACAAATACCTTTGGAACCATATTTTCTATCTCCAGTTTTCTATCTCCTGTTAACAGCAGGTCTGACTGAACTCTTTAGCTTTGTTTGGCAACCAATCTAGAAGAAAGACAACTCTAGTGTCCAAATCTGTTGAGTGTAAAGCAAGTAACTCTATTTACTATAGACACCATAGTGGCAACATTAGTGGGACAATGTCCCACTTTCTTGTTAATGCACTTAATTCAGGAGTGAATAGCACTCACACAGATCAAGCAGTATACAGCAAAATTTCTGATAAAATATCAACATATTTTTCATTATTATTGATATACCTTTGAATAATGGTAAGTTTTTATTTCATGAATTTACTCATGAATTTTAAAGGAAGGCAAATACTACAGTTTTTGTTTAGAAATAAATTGACAGTTTATATATTTTTTTACAATTTTAGAATTAATTTTGTTTTTGAAATTTCTTTATATCAACTATTTTTGTTTTTCTTTTGGCTTTCAGTGTATAACAAAACACTTCTGACTTGACCTTATAATTATAATTAAGCCATCTAGAGATTTATATCCACGAGGCCAACACCTATTCCTGGCAATTGCCCTATGGCAATTGTCCATGATTTTGATTCCTGCAATTTAGGTTGGCAACCAAAGTCACAAACTCTTCTTCCCCTAATGCTTCATCAATTGAGTCCTGTATGAAAGTTTCAAAAATACACAATTGCTTTGCCTTGTTTTCTCTGGACCATCAGAACAAATTGATCTCCAATTAACCAATCACAACACTCGGCTCAATTTGAAACCTTTGAGTTCATATCCAACATCCTACAAAATGCTTTCTCTAACCTATCATCTACTGGACATAACCCAGCACTTGAAAACTACCTCCTCTGTCTTGGCACAGTAAAGTAAGACCTGAGGTTGAATAGCGACCGGAGTTGGATTTGGGAAAAATATCAAGTTAAATTGTCAAGTCAACATCAGGCAGGAAGAATGATACTAGGTGATAGTTATGTGCCTAAAATCTACAATATGTAATATCTTTTGGCACAGTGACACTTATAAGTCACATAATGCCAAGTACAGTTTACACTGGAATTATGATATGGCAAGTTGCTCATGAACTAGCAGGTAAAATTTGAGATATTACTTAGAGTCAAATTGAGACAGGAAACCACACGAGGAAATATGGAAGGGGAAAGACAGTCTATGTTAGTGCTGAGAAATGTTATAAAACAGATCAAGTATGAATTGTAGCCCAAAATGAAATTCACTACTAAAGTGAACAATAAAATGAAACAAAAAAAAAACAAAAAAAAACAAACAAATAGAAATAAAATTTGTCACTCAGCTGATGTTATATTTACCACCTCAAGTCTGAAGTTTTGTAGGCAAACTGTTTTGTAACTGAGGTGTTTGGAATTAGAAGGTACTTTCCACCACAAAACAAAAAAAATGAAAAAATCGTGTTTATTGTTTGTCGACTTTTGAAATGGCATAAGTTTTGATCTATTTGAGATAAACCACTCAGTGTTTTTTTTTTTTAAAGAAAACTAAAAACATCTAATTTAACATACACACTTTTACACTTAAGTGATTTTCACATACATGGTGGAAAGTACCTTCCTGTACTGATCACCTCATCTGATCTTTCCACTCATCAGGAGGTATCAGCAATTAAAAGTGGACACTGAAATATATATATATATACATACAAATACACACACACATATATATATATATATATGTGTGTGTGTGTGTATTTGTTTTTTTTTAATCTGACATTATGACTTATAAACAATAGACATTCATTTTTTTTTTAAACAGTAAAATTAACATGAACTAATCTAGAAACCAAAAGACTTATGAAACAGATTGTCATGATGGCTAGCAAAGTAGATGTACATTTAAAAAAAAAATGGGAAAAAAATTGTGTCTAGCCAAATGGTATCCTCATTAAATATAACATTTATAAAAAAACACACAGCAACAAAGAGGCACAAAAGTATGCTGAAAAGTTTTGGGCCTGAATCATTTCCCAAAATCTGAGAAATTCATGCAATTGTTATGGACAGTTTAGGTTTATTATATGTACAACTTAAATGTTCTGAAAATAGATTTTTTCATGGAAGAGTAATGAAAATAATTTAATTATTTAAATGCAATAATATCAAGAATAAAAGAGATTGTCAAAGTTCAATACCACTGACAAAATAAAGACTAGAAAATAAATTACTTTAAAAGATTTACTATAGAAATACAATCCAAGTGATTTAATATAGAAATGCATTGAAAATGAAAAATGTTTTTGTTAACAATCAGAAATTAATGCAAGCATTGCTCGCAATATAAGGTTGTTTATTCTTGTCGACTCATGCAGTTAAAAGCATCCCATAACTGCACCAATTGATGCTGCACTTGTTTCAGTAGCCAGAGATGTTTTACAAGTTCTGAAGTACTCCAGATATGCTATTTACCTATAGCTCGAGAGTAAAATAAATTCATACCTCTTTCAAGTGTATATATTCAAAATAAATGAAAACTATACTAGCCTAAGTCTGTCAAATTTTATTTTCTATAAAAATTTCCATTTTACTGCTTACATCTTTTTCTTTTTTAAAAGTCCCAAGACCTACTCAGGGTAGAAGATAATGAAAAGAGGTTATTGAATGGACAGCATATAGTAGATGCAGATTATGAGAGTATACAATGTAGATAATAGTTTACCCTGGTCTTAAAGAGGTTAAGATGCTAATAATCAGGGAAACATCCCTTTGGCAGTCTGTTCCACAAAATAGACATTCTTGGGAATAAGCTGTCTGTGGTATTTCACGAGATTGAAATGTAAAGGATGATTCAGTCCTGTGTATGTGGCATAGCGGAACTTAGTTGTAAAGATCTGAACTAGTAGAGCTAAGGTATGGAAATTGAACATTTGCCACAGAAATAGCAATAAAGTAGCAACAGGCATGCAATGTTTCTTTTGTGGGAAAGGGTTGAAGATAATTCATCACCCACAAGGCCATGTAAATGTTTGCTAAAGGCTGGAAAGTGAGGATTGGGCAGCTTCATCCAAGATTTGGCAGAAATACTCCATTTTTGGTTAAGTCATTATTTCTTTTCTAAATTTTTTTTCACAAACCTACTTCGTTTTTCTCTTAGATATCTTTTAACAATTTTTGCCAAGTTTCCTTTTCTTGAAAAAAAAATCTTTATTTTTGGTTAGAAAAAATGGAACTAATCCTTTGAGGTATAGATGAAAGTTATTTTGCAAAATACCAAAAGGAAAGTGATGATTGGCTGATACTCTCCATCCCTTTCCAATCAGTCTAATTTTTAGAATCTGTGACAGACAAAATATGAGGACAACAAAAAGCAAAAAAAAAAGAAGGCTAAAGTTACTTTATCAACAAAAGTATAATTGAAAAAAGTTGTTAGACACTGATAACACACAGGTGGAACTTGATATGCAAAGCTGTATACAGTACCAAAAAGGTGAAGATTGATTTAACACATACAAAAAAACAACAACAAAAAAACAAAAAAAAAAAAAAAAAAAAAAACAAAGGGAGAGGCTTTATGAAAATAATGTGAAAACAGAATAACAAGCCTCATAGAAATGAAGGCAGTGGTTAGAGTCATGGAAAAGTTAAAAGAAACAGGTGAGGGTGTTTCCACTAACCCCCACCAACTTCTATCCTTAGCTAAGCTGGAGGTAAACTTTACAAATGTAACCACATTCCTGGCAGATCCTCCTCTTCTGAATGTGTTTTTCTAAAAGAAATATTTTTCTTAATTACATTTTTGGTGAATAGAAAAACAAGAGGATTCAACATGTTTATTATTTGTTAAATATCTCCTCTCCATTTTAGATTCTGATAAAGTCAATAATGAGATTGGTATTAAAAATTTGAGGTTTTTAATCTGATGGTTCAAAGTTCAGAATATCCATCAAAGATTTCAGCAAAGAAATTTAAATGATCATTTACAAGACAGGTCAACTGATTGTATTTTAACAACTCATTTTATACAGTAATGTTGGTTAACTGATAATTAATGGTAAAACTATCACCACCATGATCAATACAAGATGCTAACTATAAATCAAACAATATATATATATATACATATATATATATATATAGTCATCCACAGACAGTCCTGTTTTGTTGTATCATAGCTCATCAGTATGGTTAGACATTTGAATACTTCCAGCCAGGATTGAACCTGACTGATGTGACATCAGTTGGGGATTCTACCACTAAGCTATTGACGTATGGTGGAGGAAGGCAGACTTTAGTGTGTTATATACACAATGTAAACACATGCCAGCAGCTGAGAATGTTCAAATTCATTACTGAATGAATTATATATATATATATATATATATATATAAACATCGAGAGGTTTATGGTATAACACTTTGGTTTGTATTGGTAGTTCACTGTAACACATCTGGCCTCAATTTCAACTTAATAACTGCAGTTTGATCTGACAAGAAAAGAATGTATTGAAAGTACACTGATCTCACAATTCATGATAAATCTAGGACCAGGTTCATATATAATATCAGTGATCACTTCAAAAGTAATAGCAGCATATTGTAGTATACAAGCTAATAGAGAGAATAATAGAAATTTGCTGAGAATGATTCAGTTTTGAGTTCAATAGACGTTAATGGCTTTAACATAAAAACAGAGTTTTGTCTATCATTCTCATCTGAAGATACGAACCTAACACACAAAGGTGAAACATGTTGTCATTAAAAAGCTTTGCCATTTTGTGTTATTTCTCTACTTCAGATGAGTCATAATCCATTTTTAACCATAAATACATGAAGATTGGAATACTTTGAATGCAATGGAAAAAAAAAACAAAAAAAAAGGGACAAAGTTGTTTCGTCTAATGTAGGCTTCATGAATAATAGCATTTGAAGTTTTTAAAATTTTGATGAGTTTATGTTTCATTTTATGCTTTTTATTTGTCTTAAATATTTTTTTTTATCATTTATGCTTTTATTTTATCTTGATAAGCAACATGAATAAGATATCCTCTGATAACCTTTTTAAACTATCGCCTGGTTAACACTCCACCCATGTCTATTGAACAGGTGTAGAGGCTCATCCCTTGTTCCCTGTTTAGGATGTGGTTTCCGGCTTTCTTTTTTCCAATTTTTTCACTCTTATGTAGCCCCCTGCACATCAGTGGCGTTACCGCCTTGCTCGGGGTGATATGATTAAAAAAAAAAAAAATAACCTTGGGAGCCTGTCTGTCATAAGCAATCTCTTCACTGAATTAGCCATGAAGACCACCCGACAAATTAATTGTGAAAATGCTTCATCACAGCAAATATACTTTAGTGAAATTAAAATTTTTTTTGACAAACATTTCATCTCCAAATATTTTTATTTATTAACTTGAAGAGATGATGCGTGAATTAACAATGGAAACAAACATACATCTACAGATGCTTCAGTCAGTTAAGTGCAAATACATGATACACACTTGGGTGATCATGTCTTGAGAGAGACATGACTAACTGGCAGAAGATTTTCTCACAGTAGGTTGCCATTACTTTCTGCAATAGACTAGTTGCCAACCAAGGCTATTGAACCCAATCTGTCCTGTTATGTAACCCATAGCTGGAGGAAGGAGACAGATTAATACCTTTCCTAAGGGTATTTGTGCGTAAGTGAATGCAATGAAATCAACTGAAATTTGAATTCAGCTCTGATTTCTTGTCCTGAGCTGATATCCACAGCACCACCATGCACATCCACAAACAAATGCTTAGGAAGACAAAAATGTAAAAGTTGTTTTAATACACATCAGTACAGAATAAGGAAATTCCAATAAATTTCTAAGAATATAAAAGTTACAGGAATCAGAATATATATTTCCAAATTACAATATATATTTTATATTTCAAAATTTATTCCCCACTTTTTAATAATCTAAATATATATTAAAACTTTAACTTTACAAAAATGTTATGAACGTTGAAGTTGTTTCTATATGTACTAATGCAGAGTAAAGAATTTCAATAAATGTTTATCAATGTAAATATTTCAGTATTCAAACAATATATTTTGAAATTTCAGTACATAGTTTATATCTCAAATATCAGTCCCAACTTTTTGATAAGCTACATGTTAAAATATTGCAAAAATCTTATTACTGTAAATAATGTAAATCAAAAAAATGTCAGGATTTTTACTTGCTAACAAAGTTAATTTTTTAAATATGTTTGAATAAAGTAGAATGGGAAGCCAGTTTAATGCACCATGATAAACATTCCAAACATTTCTAAAATTATAAAAAATAAAATCATTTTATATTTATATTATACTAGCAGTATAGTCCGGTGTTGCTTGGGTGTAATAAAAGCTTTAAAACTAATCCATAGTCCTGGAGCTCAGACTCTTTGGACGCTGGCACAAAAGACTAAAAAGCAATAGTTGTTTCCAGTTAAAGTGAAACTGTAGACTGAAAGAAAAATGAACGGATGTTAGTCAAATTTTGATTTCCTGGTATCAATATCAAATAAGTGTTTTTCACCGTGAACTGAATTTTGAAGGCTAAATAAGTCCTCTGAGTAAATGATATCATGGCTGAGACTAAGAACTACAATTATAACTACTTAGAGCCAAACCCGTAGCAAAAACTAAAATAAAAGAGCTGAACAAATACAGACATACAGGCAGATAAACAGACACACACAAATATCTTGCCTTTCATATGTATATATTATCAATTTTCTGCACTATTATAAGAACTGCAACCTTGAAACTTCTGAATATCGTTTCTTATGTCTTTGTCTATGAGTGTATCAAATTTGATTAAAATCGGACCACTCCTTCTATAAACCAATTTTTTCAATTATCGATTTGCAATATTTATCGGGGGTACCTTGATACAAAACCTAGCTAAGAACACCCGCAGATGCTTATAGTACAACTGTGTAAATTTTCAAGAAAATCGGTTCAGCCGTTTCGGAATCTATAGGTAACAGACACACACATACAAGGTTTCATTTATAAATAAGATTAGATTTATTTAGCTATTTCCCATTTTCATCTAAATTACACTTGAACAAAAATGGACTATTTACTGATATACTGTGCGCCTTGAACATTAATATACTAGCTATAGTATTTATATACTATTAATATTCACTTGGCAAATAAACATAATATTCACATATCTCAAAGGCCAGATGCACTATGATAATTCTGAGTATAGAATTTGAATTAGTGAACCTTATTTAGTCTTGAACAAGAACTTTTGTCTGATGAGCAGGTAAAACTCCCTTTCTTTTTGTTGTATTATCTATTTAGTAAAAAGTATTTTTTGATTTTGAATTTACTGAACATGAGTACATTAAATTTTTTTCTGTCCTCTTTCAGAATATATTTGTTGCCTGTAGTAGCTAATTCATTGGTGAATATTTTGCTATGCCACACAGAAATTTAGAAAGAGTTCTATTTGGATTTTATATATTTTAAGATATACACACTTGCATATATTTAAAGACATGCACATGTATAAATATTTAACATATTTTAACGTGTGTGTGTGAGTTATTTTTTGCAGTTGTATATGTTGTCTACCTTTCTCTTAGCATTGTAGATGAAATAATAAAGATGTTGGGCATTTTTGAAACTGTTTTCTATGTACATACATTTCTTCTTTGCTTAAGTATTCAGGGCTGAACATTTTTAGTGCTCTTAAATAGAATCCTATAATTATTCAAGATTTTTTTTTTTTTTAATCATATCACCCCAAGCAAGGCGGTAACGCCACTGATGTGCAGGGGGCTACATAAGAGTGAGAAGATTAGAAAAGAGAAAACCGGAAACCACATCCTAAACAGGAAACAAGGGATGAACCTCTTCACCTGTTCAATAGACTTGGGTGGAGTGTGAACCGGGCGATAGTTTAGTCTATCTACTCCAATTTTATCCTGTTTCAGTGGTGAGAATAAAAATGGATAAGGTCATTCTTGTTAGCAAATTTTCTGTAAACTTCTAAGTTCATTATTATTTCAATGCAGCATGATATATATATATATATATATATATATATATATATATATATGATATTTTAAAACAGACATATGTCTTTATGCATTTAAAAATGTATGACACTACATTACAATATATGGCACTACACTACAATGTATGGCACTACATTACAATGTATGGCACTACATTACAAACTGGTGTATGAAGATGATGATTAAAAAATCTGACATGCAACACTCAAAACTAATGAAAAATAAAAAAAATTACACATTGCATAAACAGACACAATTTCATAAAATTATATATATATATATATATATATATATACATAAATATAAAAAGTTAATCTAATCAATCAGCTAAATGACAGATTAAATTTATTTGTATCAATTCTATACACACACACACACACACACATATATATATATATATATATATACAAAAATGATTCACCTTGCATACTTTGGACAAGTATTTTTTTTAATCATACCTTGTGTTTAATTTTTTGAATGTTATATACACATGTAAAAAGAAATTTTTAATGAATTTTATGAACTCTTAACCATTAAATACAAGTTCACTTTATTTTGCATGTTTTCAAGCATATTTCCTTTTTAAGTTACATATTTGTTTGCTTATGTATGAAATACTTTTTAAAAATATTTATAAAATTGTTCCTTGAATATTTTTTTCCAATGATTTCATTTTATTTTTTCGATTTTGCAATAATGATAATTCACAGCCATCCCAAATTTTCAGAATATTTACATTTTTATCAAACATATTTTCCCCTCCTGATTAGAATTTTAGATTTAGTTCAGGTATTTCAAATGCAAATAACACAGGCTACTGTGTCTCCTGCTGTTAAAGTAGCAGACAATTTGTTCCCAGCTTTTAGAATTCATTGTAATTTACATAAAACATGCTGATTGTGTTGATGTTATTTTTGCCTGGGAAAGTCTAATGGTGGATTGGATTAAAATGGAAAAAAAAAGTGATTATATCCTTTTGATTTAAAAATGACATCATCTTCCTTGGAAAGTAGCAGATGGCTGGCCTTCTTTGAGTGTTAGTCGACTCTTGCTTGATTAAAACTCAAAACAGAAAAAAATGAATTTGTTGCTGACAAGAATACATGATAAGTTTAAAAGTAATATCTAAATTAGATTTCTTGATATAAAGAGAGAATGAAAGAAGCAAATAAAAAGTAATACCACAGAATTATTAAAGGACATTAATTATTTTTTGTGAGAAGGCTAAGTATATAGATATATCACAACACTGCAACCTGATGACAAAAAAGTAATATTTTTACACAACAAATAATACTTTTCAACGTAATTTCCTTCCTTAAAAATACAACGCTTCACTATTAATAACATTGAAAATTACAGATAACTTATTGATGTACTTTTGTATACATATAAAGGAAAATGTGCTTGATTCAGAGATGTTTTCTAGAGGTTTATTTTACATAAAATGAGTTCAATAAATTATCTTATTTATTTCTCTGATGATTTAACTTTTTAAAATATATTCATATTTTATATATATATATATATATTATTCATTATATACATACACACATTATCATATATATATATATATATATAATATGCATACACACATTATCATATATATATATATATATTATATGCATACGCACATTATCATATATATATATATATATATATTATATGAATACGCACATTATCATATACATATTATATGCATACGCACATTATCATATATATATATATATATATATATATATATATATATATATATTATATGCATACACACATATTATCATAAATATATATATTATTATTATATACATACACACATATTATTATATGTATGTATTATTCATCATAAGTCTGAGAAGCCATGAATATTTTGTTTAAAGTGTAGATTTATTGCTTTTACTATTATTATTATTATTAATAATGTTACTTGCTTTTTGTATAATTACATATTAAGTGTCCATAATGGTATTTGTGTCGCTATACATGGTTCGAGTCCAAAGTTAACTCTCTTCAGGTGAATAAATTTCTGACATTATATATGAAGATCCGTTAGTCTTATTCATTATATATGTTTAAAATTTTCGATATTTGTAGGGGAGTTGTGATCAGTATCCAAAATAGAGCATTTGCAGATGTAGATATAATGTGGGCATAAGAATCAACACTGCGTGTGACTTAGTTTCACACCTCAGTTCAATATTCTGACTAAGTCATAATGAAAAGCATTTTGTCAATATTTGAGTTTGAATTTTGTTTAACGGCATATCAACCTCTGTGGGTTATTTAATGCCGAAAGAGTGGGGTTTTACGTTTTTTTTATTTTATTTTTCTTTTTTTGGTTATAGTGAGAAGGCTAATCCAGTCAAATTTTAATGAAAAAAATTTTTTTTTAATTTTAGAAAATTGAAAAGGTCTTCTAGTTTTGTATTCATAAATATTTTGCTGAGAGTATATATATATATATATATATATATATATATATATATTTTTATAGAAGGTTATGGTAATAATTTTTTTTTGTTGATGGTAATAGTTTTCCTTCAAAAAGTACATATATATATTTTTTTTTTATAAAAGTTTATTTTTCTGTATATTATAAAATTTTATTTTATTTTTGATACTTTCATATTGTTTTTACCAGTTTCAGCTCTTCTTTGTCAATGTTTTAAAGTGTACAATGAACATATGCTATGATGTACATCTATAAAACAAATTAACAATAGTGTTTGCCAACAAACTCAGAAATGCACACATTTCAATCAAATAAGTACTGGGGATAATTGAAAGAGATTGACAAAAAATTAACATATAGATAAGATATATAATAAAGACTAAGATATATCATAAAAATGATTCAACAACAAATGAAATAGACACAAGAAGATGGTAAAAGTTTGTTTAATAAATACCTAGTATTGAACATTAAACTATAATTAAAATTTAGGAGGAAAAAACTGATAGAAGTCAAGCAGATAAGATAGAAGGTTTCTCTGTAAGTCATAGAACAGAAGTACAGCTGTCATGGAAATATTTCACAAAAACCTTTATCCTGAAGTGGAATATGTATGACTAATGATCACATGAAAAATAAAAAAAATGTTAAACATTAATATTCTGATCAGGTTTTTTTCATAAATGCAAAAATGCAATTCTTTCAGTCATGCTTAAAATTTAAATATCTTATTCTTATTGATCAAGTAAAAATTTAAATTCTATAATGGTGTTAATAGCAGATCTAAAATATCTATACCAATTTTACAAATGTGATTTTTCCTGCCTGCTAAGCACTTGATGTTATTGTCTGCCAATTTTTATTCAATCAAAATAAATCTAAAAATATTTAATTAGAAATCAAGTCTAGAACTGTTGATAAGTGTATAATGTTCAACACAGTTAAACAAATAGATTTTCCTTCCCCCACCCCACCAAATCAAATTATTTCCATTTGTGACTCTTTACATCACACCTGGATATGTGACAACATTTTTACCCAATGACAAATTTATTTTAGTTCAAGTTCCTTTGCTGCAGGACCTTCTCATTTAAAGGCTATCAATGACAAATTTTCCCTTCTGTTCTTGTTGGAAAAAATGCGGTTATTTTTATTTTTACTAAAAAGTAATTAGTTCTAGGAAATGGCCATGATAAAAGAAATATTTGATAAAGAAATAAAAAAAAATCATGTAAAGTAATCTGCCAAGTCTTCCTAAAATTGCTAACTCACTTTTTGTGAAAATTTGTATCTAAATTTATTAATGTATTAAAATTAATTATTTTTTTTATATTTGCCATTTAGAAATTTTAGATATTTAACTTATAATTTGTCTTAATCTTAAAAAAAAAAATGAATCAAAGATCGTGAAAACATTTTTTCTTGGTATTTTAAACAAAACATGAATAAGAGAAGCTGTTTTAAATTATATTGAGTCATTATATAGAAGAATTTATTATATATAAGATAAAGAAGGCATTATATACAGTGTAACCCTGATATAAGAGAGTTGTCGGGACTGGATAAAAGTTATCTTATATCCGAGTTTCTCTTATATCAGGGTTTGGTCTATTTTATATACATTACCACAGGCTCTAATTTGGGACCAGAGAAAATCTCTCTCATATCAGGGTTATACAAGACAGGAAACTATTTCAGATTACAACTGAAGCAGATTTCACAGTGAAAAACTTGGCATATTTATGAGTTCATTTTTGCCAGAAAACAAGATAATTGTTGTAATTCATATTCAATAATTCATATGAATTAATATCAGTTAAAATGTAATTAAGCTTATCAAAGTCATTATACATATAGATATCTAGATTTGTTAAACACAATTTACTCAAAACATTTTTGTGTACAAATAAAATTTGTGTTATAGATGTAAAAACACAAAGTTAAATTTGTATAAATATTTACATTAGTTACATTCAGACTATTGTCCTCATCATTGTTGTTGTTGTTATCACAGTGTTTTATTTGTTGTGTTGTCAAATAAATAAACAAAAATGAACTTTATTTTTATTACTTATATTTGGACTATTGTCTTCATCTTTGTTATTATTGACAACAAAGTTAAGAGTAACAAAGATGAGAACAATAATCTTAATGTAACTCCTCATCACAAAATTTAGTACGAACATAATTGTAGCAAATTTCTGCTTAGCCTATATAGAAAGTTTTAATGTCACAGGGAGTCAGATATGTGAAGTTGTAAAAATACATTTATAAAGTACTGAAATATTTACAGATGGAAGTAAATTTGAAAAATTTTCTATGCACATAGCATAGTTAAATGAAGAAAACAGAAAGCCTTATAAAAATCTTCTAAAAAATAAGAGAATGGAAAGCTCCTGAGATTGTAAAATTTTCACTGACTAAATTTGAAAGTTTTAGAAGAAATAAACATTATAATTATTTCAGGATGGCTGAATTTTATTACAAATTTGAAGTACAACAAAAAAAATGCAAGGTGTCAAATTATTTCACAAACTTATATCTTTTCCAATAAATGTTTATTTTTAAGTGGATTTGTTAGTTTAGCTTTCAAGGCGAGAGAATCCTTTTCTAATTTTAAGATATTTTTGAAAATTAAATTGTATTCTAGTCTTATTAAAATTCTGCTTGTCCCTTCCTTAATTACTTAGAATAACCATTACACCCTGTCAATACCTCATAAATAATTGACTATTCCATTTTGATTGCATGGAAGAACAGAAAAGATAGAGATGCTACTTGGTTTCAATCATAAAAAGAAAGAAAGAAAGAAAGAAAGAAAGGGATGATAGAAGAGTTTAAAATCTGTTTCAATGAAATGGAAAAAATCTTTTCATTTGTATCCCTTACTTCTAAAAATAACAACCACTATTCATATATTTAAGTAATTTTCATTTAAATATTTTGGTAAAGTTGTTTAGCTAAAATATTTAACAATGTGATAGAGAAATTTTTGTGCATATTTTATTTTTGGAGAATTTTCCATTCAATCATTAACTTTAGAATTAAGATTCATCTGAAAATTCAAACAGGAAAACTGAAATTTTCTCGGATATTTCTAGTTAATACAAATTTTTGAATTGTTTTTCTAACTAAAGCAACATTTAAGTTCCTATTATCCTCATAACATAATGGCTGTTCTGGTTTGTTACTGATATCAGCCAAATTTAACTTAAAAGTAAACAGGTGAGGAAGCTCCCCACCTGCAAGTGATATGACATCATACATTAAGAATGTTTTTTTATTACATTAAAAATAAATAAATAAAACAATATAATTGGTGTTCTAAAAAAAATAAAAACGTTAGAATTTTAAAAAGTGAAATACTAAATTGAAATAGAATTTCCAGAATCATGAGAGAAAGATTAGCAGTGAATCAAACAGAAATACCAATGAAAACAATTACTTTTAATTATTTGATTTTAAACCTTTTCAAATGACAAACAAAAGATGCAGACATTAAAACCTGATGTGAAAAAAATTAAAAATCTATCTTGAATAGAATTATCTTGTCAAAACCCTTTTCAGTATTTTCACTTCCTGGTATCTAAAAAAAAAACTTTCTTGTTTTCAATCATTCAGAGAGGATAAAAACAAACTAAATTATATTAAGAAACAATTACAAATCATTAAATCTGATTTAGTGTACTAATGCAGTGACATATCATTGGGACAAAGTGAGAAGGATTTTCAATGACAATGTGTTTCACCTTCGTGTGTTAGGTTGGCATTTTAAATAAGATAGACCTGAAGATGGCAACCTTACACACTAAAATGAAACATGTCATTAAAAAGATTTTCTACTTTGTCTCATTTCTCCATTTTTCTTTTAACTCTGTATCCTACTAACACAGTTTTTATATATATATATATATATATATATATAATCTATTTGTTGGAACATTATTTTTAATTGATATTCATATTTGAGTAGATATTTGGTTTTTAGTCAAACAGTATATTTATTTCTACCAGCCTGATTATTTATGATAAATTTCATTACGAAAATGTATGTCATTCGGGAACACATTTTCCTAACAAAATTTATCGTACATAATCAGTATATATATATATAAATATACTGTTTGATTAAAAACAGAATAACTTCTCAAATATATGTATCGATTGAAAAATAACGTTCAGATAAATAAATTAAATATATCGGTTATTAAAACCATTTTGTTAATCTTCAGGACTTTCTGTAACACACACACACACACACATTATATATATATATATATATATATATATATATATATATATTGATTGTTTAATAACTTAGTTTTTGGTCATAATAAAATTAGACCAGTGCACATTTGTATTAAAAAGTGTTCAATACAATTATATTGTACAACTTTTGAATATTCTTCATTTACAATTGAAGAATATATATATATATATATATATATATATATAACAACTAGTTTTACAATTAGCATATTCAAATTTATATATGACAACCTACAGAATCAATTGATATATTATTTGGAAAGAAGGGACAAATTATTTGACTTGGGAGAACAATCCTCAACAAAACTTCATTTCTACAAATTTTTTTTTGACCAAATCATTGTAAAGTTTCTAAAAAAAAAAAACAACAACATATAAATACATGACCACTCCTACCAAAAGAATCTGTTTTCCATTAACTTTTATCCATGATATTGTTAAGCAGCAAATTCCAAAATTTGATTCTGTGATTCATAGCATTAATCACAATGTGATAAGTAGGTGTCAAAACTTTTTAATTCATACTTGGGGAACTATTCAAAAACTGCTGAATTTGAAATTAATGACTCAGTCAAAAACTTTTTGAGGATGATGTCTTATTTTGGATTGTTTTCAAAATTCACAAAATTAGAACCTTGTTTAAAACAAAAATAAAATATTAACTGAATTTGATAGCATGTGTCATATATGTTTTAGTAAAACTAACTAACAAGATACTTCTGTTAAATCTTTTCTTATGTTTAAACAAAATATTTCTTTTTGGGATTTATCGTATTAATTACATAGGATGTATTATCACGCATTTATCAAGACCTTACATCTCCCAGATGATAGCTCTATCACAGCCTGTTTAAAACAGCATGAACTCTTATCTACTTTTATATCCAAGATACTCATCAGAACACAAATATAAAACTTATCTCAAACTGCAAAAATACTTGAAGATAATAGGCACCCTCATAAAAACAAAAATAAAACGACTTAATAACGTAGACTATGAATACAGTCATAATATACTGGCCATATTCCACTTTGTCATTAAGTTTTCTTATATATTATTAACATGATAAAATAGTTCACTCAATTTATCTGAAATTCAAGTTTTATGGACACCTTTCTAAGTCCAATCTTTCAGTGGATTTCTTAGTGAATTTAATGTTATTCATATACAGATCATATTTTTTCTGAGAAAAACAAAAAACTTTACTTTTATGATATAAATGATTTTTAAATGACAAAATTAATGTTTTTATTCAGTGATACTTAAAATCATGTGTAGATTAGTTGAGTTTTGGTATCTGATTTAATTGTAATATTAAATTCATAATAATCGATCCAATAGACTACACAAAGTTTGGTGTGATTTTATTTAAATATATTGTAGTGGATGATAGGCCGTCCACTTACTAATTTATATTTTAACGGTCGACTCGACGTAACATTCGTTAAGGTTTGAAGCAAGATTTATGAATGAACAAGAAGGCGAAAGTAAACGGAAAAACAATATATTGAAAAAGGTTACATAGGGTTGAGAAAGCATGCATAAGAAGTTGTAGAGTCCGGTTTCAATGAAAGTTAATGTCAGAGAAGAAAATTAAGAGAATAAAAAATATTTGCGCCACTAATTGCTACCCGCAATTAGTGCGCGAGTGTTTGTGTGAATTAGGAAGGCATGTCTGTCTTGTCTGTCCTCGCCCCGGGACGAAATCCTTTCTGCTGTATCACGTGCTGTTTCCGGTTTTTAAAAGACTTCGTTTTTTGGCGGGAAAGTCATCACGTGGAACGCAGAGTGAGCATGCGTATATGTGTGTGTGTGTGTGCGTGTGCGGGTGTCAATGTATGACATCCGACAATATCATAAAATGACTGATATGAAATATCCAGACAAAAAATGCCTGATAGAATTTGTAAAAAACATTAATCTATTGTCAATGTTCTACAAAATGTTTTAAAAGCATCATTAAAACAAATAGGGAAAAACAGTTACCACTTCAAACTTGCTACTAAACAGCATGGTTAATTTTTAAAAAATTAAACAGTTAATAAAATTTAATTGATTTGCACAGATATTTATTTTTAAATTTTATTAACTGTTAAAATTTTTTTAAATTAACCACAGTGTTTCTAAATAGTAAAGTTGCCATATTAAAAAATTTCCCCTAAATTTTGTCAGTTGTTCTGAGTATGCTCTTACAGAGTGAAATGTTGACTACAGAATAAAAAAATTAATAAACATCTGATATATATATATATTATGGTGAAACAATATATTAATTTTTATATATCAAGAACAATTTTAGGTAAATTTTTCTTTTTTGCACTAAGCATCAGTACAAATGAACTATATAAATTATGTGAACTATATAAATAAACTATATAAATGAACTATATAAATATTTGTTTTTGAATATTCTGAATTAAATGTAACATTTAACTTTTCAGGTTTGACAATGCAGTGTGTAATTTTTAGAACTGCTGAAATAAATTCTGTATTTATAACTGTTTAATTATATGTTGAGTTCACCCCTCTGTATTTTATATTGCTCTTGATAATATCCATTGAGCTCTCTATTTTTGTCTATTTAATATTTTGTATTAATTTGATAAAAGTTTTTTGATTATCCTTTCCATTTTTACGGGTTTGTCATTATATATATATATATATATATATATATATGAACAACTGACAATTTGAAATGAATTGTTTGAACATTATTTTTTATCGATACTCGTATTTAAGTAGATATTCTGTTTTTAATTAAACAGTATTATGTATTTATATCTACCGGCCTGATTATTTACGATAAATTGTTATTATGAAAATGTGTGCCATTTGGCAGGATTCGAACCTATTCGAAACAATTCATTTCAAATTGTCGGTTGTTTATAACAAAGTTTTGTTAAAATTTGTTAATTTCCCTAATATATATATATATATATATATATATATATATAATAATTATATAGTTATGTATCAATTTTACATTGCGGCATGGAAATTTCTATGTTTTGAGATAGGTTCTCATTGTCAGGCAATCTTGATGTGGTTTTGCAGATGATTTACATTTAAAACGTTTTATGTTTATAATAAAATAAATGCCAGAGTACTCAAAATAAAAAAAACCTTGAGCTCTCTTCACTTGGAATTATATATATATATATAATGATTCCAAGTCTATAAACGATGAGGATAATCTAAAAAAATCTATTTCATATAAAATATTAAATAGATCTGTATGGAGAGCTCAATGGATATTATCCTGAGCAATATGATGTACATAAAGATGGTGAATTTTCCTATATATATATATATATAATTATTACGGTGTCTTGTATATGCATATGACTATGTTCTCTCACATTTTTTTTTCAATTAAGTTTGAAGAAACAATTTATGTATGTTGTATAATTACTAAATTCCCAAATGGATAAGTAAGTATGATTGATGACAAGAAATTAAAAGTACAAAAAAAAAAAAAAAATAAGTGGATAATTTGTTATGTTGAGATTGCTGATCTGAACACTGGAAGGAAATAGTTTTATGCTTGGACATCAACAATAATGGGTATTAAAGACAAAACTAATTGCAAGGTGAGAGCAAAGAATGAAAGAAGGAGTCATGTTGGTTGGCCTCACACTTGATTATGTGGGTGGGAAATAATTGAAGGAATGGCAGCATATTAAAAGCCTCTGCAAAAGGAGCTGAAGAAGATAACAGTGAAAAGGAGACATGAGGGTCCACAATCATTTACTGCTGTAAGGGAAATCATTAGCCCACATGATAGAACTTTTAATGCTGTCATGTCTGCCTATGTATACGTCTGTCTGCATTTCTCTAACTCTCTCTCTGTTAGTAATACATGCTAAACAATGTAGCAATTGAGTTAATGATACAGGAGGATGAAAACTGTCTATGTACATAAATAAATCCTGCATATCTCTGACACTATTGTAGCTTTTTATTTTATGTGCCATGTCCCTTCAGGACGTTGGCGATCATGGCTCCCCACAATTTCCTGTCCTTTGTAGCTATTAATAAGTTTTGTCTTTTTATCCATCCTAAACACTGTTTCACCATCCATTAAGTCAGGCTTACTAGGGAGGTTATGTATTGTTTTTCTCTGTCCTTTGAGTATCACATTTCCCAAACCCTCTTTCTTCATTATGTGCCTTAGAAATTTCAACTGTCTCTTCCTTAAGTGTTTTTTGTTTACATTTTACTCTAAAACTTTGTCATTGATTACATATTCATTCCATAGTATTCTCAGCATGCTTCTGTAAAACTACATTTCTGTTGCTTCAAGACTTTTCTTCATGTTGTGTCTTGCTCCCCAGTAATTGTGTATAGATAGATAAAATATGTGAACAGGAAAACATATTTGATATTTATTAAGTTCAACTTTATACAGAACAAAGTCAGAAAGTGGTAGAAATATTTTATTTGGGCTTGAATATCAATATCTGGTTCCCCAGGAAATAGGCTACACTCTTAATCATGTGGTTAGCGAATAAAAAAATATATGCATTTCTATAAGCAATAAAATTTAACTGTCAACATGGGGAAAGGAGTAAAGAGAATGTCACATCTCTTACCCCAAGTATTATGGAAAGAGCTAAGTAAACTTTTATTCTGATATGAAATTAGAAATAACAAAAACAATAGAACAGTAAGCCAAATTTTACATAAGTATGTTTATCATAAACCAATCTGAGCCTCACATATCCAAAATTTTATACACTGAATTTATTCAAACCATTGTTTAGTAACTAACTGGTTTTCTTTTCATAAATATCCTTTATCTATAAAAAAAAAAAAAAAAAAAAAATGCAATCAACAAATCTTGTCTATTCTATCATTTTTCTTTTTTTATTCAGCCTCTAATTATTTTATATTGACTCCACTGGTAATGTTTATTTATAAGATTATAAAAATATGCAAACCAAGGACAATATGATATTTATTATTTACCTATTATAAAGATTTATTTAACATTTGATAAAGAAATAAATTTTAAAAGAAACCTTTTTATTTAAAAATTAATAAAAAAAATTAGAAAATTATCAAAATATGTAGACCAACTACAATATTTGCTGTTTTATAACTATGAAAGAAAGTTTTTATTTAATCTAATAAATAAAAAGTATTTAATATCTTTATTTCAATTCTCAAGAATAAAGAAAATGTATAAATTCAGTTTCATGTATTTTGGTTTTATTAAAATTCTAATCATTGCTTCTTAAAAACAAAAAAACATTGCCAAAGGAGTCAAAAATGTATACTAATAAGTATAATAGTATAAAAATGTATACTAATATAATAATAGCAGCATCAAAGGAATAACCATCCGTTCGACCCCTTTTTTCGTAAGTTCAAAGGTTAAACATTGTCAAAAATTCATTAATTCCTTCATGCAGTTTCCTAAGCAAATTAGCTGAGTTGTATTTAAGTGCTAAGCTGAAAACTGATGGCACTCCATTACGTCACAGTATCGAGAACTGAAACTGCAAGATATACCAGACATAACATTTAGAAATATGCATGTGTGTGCAAAGCTATCAGGAGACAGATGTAAATCATATAGACATCAATAAAAAAAAAAATGACAACTGAATATAGACACCAAAAAGCAATAGATACATATGCAAGATGCATTACAAATTCATTATTCCTATAAATTGTCACTAAAATAAACAGACAATTTAAACTGCCTCTACATTTTATATAAGAGAGAAAGAGACTCTGGCATTTTATACACAGAAAAATGTTTATTATTTACAAATATATGCATACATTATCACAGACATACAAAGTCGTAAACATGTTTTTCTGAATCTCTTCGCACACTGAGTTCATCATGAGATATTTGAAACCCCGCCACTTGCCAAAAAGCAACAAAAAATAAAACAACTAAAAAACAGAGATGAAAGTAGCATTCAGAAGAGTTCAGAGGAAACTATTTTATACTATAGTTTTTTTTATTACTTAATTACTATATGATTGGTCAAAAAGCTATTATTGAATTAACTTGAAATCTATCTTCTATATTAAAATTTGTATAAACAAAAAAATGAATATTAATCTCTTTAGTATAACAAGTAAAACCTAGTAATTCACATTTTAAGATTTAAATTTAAGATTTAAATTTACTAAATTCAAATTTTGATCCACAAGTTTAAAAAAAAAAGAAAAATCAATGTTAAATTGGTAACTAAACAAAAGTAAAAATTAATTCAATATATTAGTCTGTTCATTCTTTTTATTTGAATTATAAGAATATAATAATTTTCAACAACTTAAAAAAAAACTATTTTAAGTGTATGGTCATAGTTATGAAATGCAATATTATCTTCACAAACACTTTTTCTAGCATCTATGTATAAATTTAAATTCATCGAGAAGATAAAAAATTGCTTATAAGCATTTTGCATGCTTGCGGGTTTTCAAGTGAATAAAATTATAGAAAAAGAAAAAATTTTATAAGAAAAAGCTAAAAACTTCGAAAACTCGCTCTAAAAATAGACAACTCCGATAATTACAAACATGAGTTATTTCCCTTGAACTGGCCAGTCGACAGTCATATTTCTGCGGGCAAGAAACCTTAAAAGAAAAGAATAAATTTTCCTCATCTTACCATAGCTCAGTATTCGGTGAAAATACTAAGTTCTTCATCTCTTTTTTTTTTTTAATATATACTTTACTATTTATCTAGTTAAAGTAAATTCCAATGGTATCGTAATGATAAGAGAATTTCGGAATAGAAACAAGATCGTCACATGTAGCAATAAAAAATAAGCATCAGGAGTTTCTATTAATAAATAATTCATAAGAAACAAAACAAAAAAAAAAACATCAAAATATTGGATAGAAAACTAAAAAAGTTAGTGAAGATAAACAAAATTTTAAAACAATTTTGCTATCTTGCCCAGAGCTTATTAAAGATGATAAATTGTAATTTGAGTGCCAAAGGTGATAAGCTGAGCTTTAAAAAATTGCGGAACTCAACAAATTTTAAAATTTTATGAATTCAAAAATTGGTACAACTGGTGTTTTCATATAATTTAACTCATATTATATTTAATTTCATTATTATCTTTTTAAATATAAAAGGACAAGTTATGTTGTAAATGATACTGTATTATTTCACAAAAAACTAGCAAAACCAACTTAATATATTTAATTTATGATACTGTTGTTTTTAAACTTAGCTTAAAACATACATTATCTTGGTGGGGGGCGAGTCACTATTTACACTAAATTACCAAAAGTTAAGAGTACATTAGAAAACTGATCATTTGTTAAATAATTAAAAAATTAATATATTTAATAAAGTGCGAGTAAAAAAAAAACAACGTGATTACTGATGAATTATTTTTTTTTATGTCTTTTAAATTTTAATCTTAAAGATGATGTGAAAATATTCCTCTAAAACTAAAATCCCGCTTTTCTGAATTCGGAATTATCGACTTTAGATTAGCTGGAACGGATAAGGTGACAAAGACAACCATATTTATCTCCCTTTCCCATAGATAAGGATTCTGCTTGTAATTACTCTTGAAATTTGAAAAAAAAAATCCAAATTATTTTTGAGCGTCAAATTAATTTGTATATGTGATATATAAAATTGAAGTAATTACTTGAATCCTTTATCATTAATTTGATTATCGTTCTATTAAAACAAAAACTAAAATCACATCTCATGAAATAAACAAGCAATATCTAATATGAAACCAAAATGAAAAATGAAAATTATTTTAATTATGCACTGCATTCGACAACAACGATGAGACGTAAAGACATCAATAATTAGTAATTATTGCTATAATGATTAAATTAGCATTAACATGAAGACAGCAAGGATGAGCCAAAAAATCTATAATAATTATGTTATAATTAAATTTGATCATTATTTCAAATTTCAATTATATACTGTTGATGAATAATTTATTGAATTTTTTCAGCCTTTAATTTTTATTGGTACAAAATCGATGAGAAAAAGTTAGACGCTATTTAGGATTTATCTCCCCTTAGTGACTCAGCTGTATGTTTAATGTTGCGTTAGGAATTGAAATTTATTTTGTTTGAATATCAAGAACATTTTAAAAAGAATATTAATAATCATATTTATAAATATTTGCAATCATAAGAAATAGTCTGAACTTTATGCTCCATCAGAAAAAATCCAAGTCGAATGCAGGCAATTCCTTTTCATTCACTTCACAATTAACATTTTTGGAAATAAAAAAGAAAAAAAGATTTTTATTTTAAAAATAAAATTTTTGAAAGTGGTGAAAGAAAAATTTCTCTGAAAATCTGTAAATAACAACTAATAGTTAAAATCTGTAAATAGGAAATAAAAATTTCTTTAACAATTTCTCTTAAAGAAAATGGTCTATACAGAAACCATAAGGTAAGTAATTTATGCTAATATTAAAGACTCACCACCAAAAACAATTTGCCTATTTGAAATCATTTATAAAATTTTTTAAGTTTATGACAGCAAAAAAAAAAAAAAAAAAATAGCTCATAAAAGACTGCATTCTTGCCAAAATTTTTTGGAGTTAAATATATTTTAGAAATATTAATCAAAATGATAGAAAGGAATAACACAAAATACAAAGAATATGTAACCAATGAAATAGAGGGTTTTTTCCCATAATAAAATAAAAACCTCAAGTGATATGTTAAGATAAAATATGCATGTCTTTTGTCAGTTAATTTGGTTCATGCCTCACTTAGTTTTAAAAGGTGTACTTCACTCTGTGCTCACTGGAACAAGTTTTCAAACTGTATTGATTTCTGATTATTTTTCCATTAAAAAATCATTGATAAGTTATTTTTATTTCAACACTATTCATTCTTTGTTAAGATTTTGATAAAAGTCTGAAACACATTTTTATATGCATGTGTTGAATATGACATATTTAAAGAGTAACTGAACCATATAATAAATTTTACAAAAATTAAATCCCAAATATCTTTTTCATTGCTGACATAATTGCCTTGTGTATGTGAAGAAAAACTTTGAATATCTCCATAAATTCAGATTTGTTAAAATGCACAAATTAGATAAATTTAAATTACAGGAGACACATTTTTAGAATTATTATTCAAACAAAAAAATCTTTTTATTGAAAATTATTAATAAGGTATGTTATCTCTATTTAATTTTTGGAGAAAAATAGAAATTACACAACATTTAAAAAATATATCAAATTATCCATCTGCAAAATTTCTACTTTTAAGCACCTAAAATTATTAAGCTATTAGAAAATTTATATCTTTCAAGTAACACTCATTCAAATAAAACTGAGCCTTTTTCTGTAAATTATTCACTTATATTTTTGTTTAATTCTATTTTCAAAGTGCTATTTATAAATAAAAGACAATCTGTTAAGTACTCAGTCTAAGCAAAAATTCCACTTGTCATTAAGAAATTTTCTTTTGTCTAGTTTATTTTTTTTCAAGTCAAATGAAACACCGGCTACTGTATGATCAAAGTAAAGCATTATCAAGCGTGGTCAGTGACTAGATGGGTGAGAGCTTGGGAATATCAGATATTGTAAACAATAATGGTTCAAAATTGTTAATTGGAGTGCTGAGTTCTAATTCCAATTGAGTTTGTAAGATTCATTTATGGGCAAATATCTTTGAGAAAGGAATAAATCCATCTCTTTTCCCTCCAGCTAACAGTTAATTAGTCAAACATATATCAGTAAATAATTATTATCTAAATCTAAACTTATTTATAAATGGAACTGTGTCTGTGTGTATGCCCGTTACCTATACACTCCAAAACGGCTGAACCAATTTTCTTGAAAATTTACACAGTTGTACTATAAGCATTTGCGAGTGTTCTTAGCTAGGTTTTGTGTTGAGGTACCCCTGATAAATAACGAAAAATCGATAATCGAAAAAAATTAGGTTATAGAAGGAGTGGTCCGATTTTAATCAAATTTGATACTCATAGACAAAGACATAAGAAATGATATTCAGAAGTTTCAAGGTTGCAGTTCTTACAATAGTTCAGAAAATCGATTATATATATATATATATATATAAATAAAAGGCAAGATGTTTGTGTGTGTGTGTTTATCTACCTGTATTTTTTTCAGCCCTTTTATTTTAGTTTTTGCTTCACGTTTGGCTCTAAGTAAGTATAATTGTAGTTCTTAGTCTCAGCTATGATACCATTTACTCAGAGGACTTATTTAGCCTTCAAAATTCAGTTTATGATGAAAAAAACTTATTTGATATCGATACCAGGAAATCAAAATTTGACTTACATCCATTCATTTTTCTTTCAGTTTACGGTTTCACTTTAACTGGAAACAACTATTGCTTTTTAGTCCTTCATGCCAACGTCCTAAGAGTCTGAGCTCCAGGACCATGGATTAGTTTTGAAGCTTTCATCACACCCGAGCAATGCCGGGCTATACTGCTAGTCAGTAGATAATTATTATCTAAAAAAAAATGGTTACAACTGACAATAAGCCATAAAGAACAAATCAATTGTCATATAAAAATGATATTCATAAAAAGAAACTGAACCCCAGAAAATTGTTTTGTAAAAATCAACTCAATAATTTCTTGATTATAACAAGTTTGTACTTTCACTTTTCATGCATTTTTCTTTTTCTTTCTTTTTGACAAGACCAAATTTTCATCCACTCAACCTTCTACAGCATATGTCTTCATTTGTGTCAGTGATTAGAGTTCAAGCCCAACTAAACAATAAAGATTTTACATGCTGATTTTCAATGTAACCTGGCCCTCTTCCTTGGAAAATAGGTGCACCTAAATCTCCATTGTTTTCAACAGTTGCTATTTAGCTGATTAAATGACTATAAGAATACCCAAGTCCACTGATTAATTACTCTTGACCAATCACTTGATTGAGAGGGAATAAAAAGTTATTTGTAACTAAATAATATATATTCAATGATGAAGCACTCTACAGAAATGTTTATAGAATGTATATCATGTATAACCTATTACTACTCCAATGTCAAGCTATCATTACTAGTTGGAATATTTATTAATGGTAGCTTTCTTCTCTCCATTTTAATTGTACACTTATTTTGATAAAATTTGATACCTTTTAATTGTTTTTTTGATTTTATTTCTGAATAAGTATTTCATGATAGTAGGGTTAAAATCCCTTTTAATTGAGAAAATAAGGTTCTTTTTATTAAAGCATTCCATTGATCTATATAATAAAGATTAGATTATTTTTTTGAAAAAATAAATTAGTCAAAATTTAAGGTATTGAATAATGAAAGGCTAAAATAAGCCTTTTTTTCTTTTCTTTAGTGCAATAGTCATTCAATGTAAGTTTTCCTTTTTGTGGCCAAAATTTCTTGATCAAATTACATTTTGAAGAGACTTTATTTTTGAACAAATATTCCAAAACCAGTTCAAGTATCTTTAATAATAATGACAAAAACATAAAAACAAACAGGGATGCAGATATGAAATTTATTGTAGGTAGCAAAAAAAAAAAAATTGCGATTTTAAATTTTAAGTAATGTCACAGTGTTCCTTTGAATTTTAATAAGATATTATATTCATATCAAGTTGTCATTCATCATCAATGCTATCATAAATAATATGAATATAAATATAATCAGAATGAAGAAAGATTTCTGGTGTGATTAATATGAGTTGGAGGTTGAAGAAAAAAGTGGCATGGAACAATCTGAAACTGCCATTTGGTTGGCTGGTTGAAGGGCCGAGTAGCAGTCGTTAAGGCAGTGAGAAAGAGGAGTGAATCCCCAATTTGTCATTGTGCATGAAGTGGCATTCCTATTTGGCACAATGGAGAAGAAATAAGGAGAAGCCTGAGAAGGACAAAGAGATGATGAGAAGGTGGGAGGGAAAGTGGAAGTAATAAAGGGAGGGAGAGAAAATGATGAAAATGAAGAGGAAAGTAGACAGAGGGTTGAGGAAGAAGAGGAGGAGGAGAGAGTATGTTGATTGAAATAAAGAATGAATAAAGTCAGGAGAAACAACAGAGAAAAAGAAGTAAAACAAGTGGGAATGGTTAGGGCTGGTGGGAGAGATAGTCTAAGGGTGAAAGAAGGGACAGGAAGCAGAGAGATAAAGAAATGATGAGTGGGGGAGAAAGCAAGAAAAAAAAACGCGAGAGAGATAGATAAAACAAGTGAAGGAGAGAGAGAAAAGGCAGGAGAGGGAGAAACAAGAAGTTGAAAGAGAGAGAAACAGAGGATGAGAGAAAAAGAGGAGGAGAGAAAAAGAAGAGGTAAGAAGAATGCTCAAATAGAGAATGTAAGAATGAAGAAGGAAAAAAATAATAAGAGGAAGGATAAAACAAAGAACTTGTGAGGTGAATAAGAAGGAAAAAGCTAAAAGAAAATGAATGTGCGATTGATGTGAGAGAAAGAAGTCATAACACTGAATTAAAAAAAAAATTAAATTTTTCAACAAAATTATTCGACACTTCATCATCTTTAGAGTTACTGAAATCACTCATGATAAATCCACTACAGAAAACTGAAATTTACTACATACAACAAACAAAGAAGCTTTTAAGCCAACATGCAATAAAGTATTTTGAATAAAATCTTTCGTTACCGTTTATTAACTTGATAAACCTTCCTGTATAAGGAAACATCTACTTACCTGCAATGAGAAAAAAAGAGGAAAAAACATTAAATTTTTACATAGAATTTTATATATATATATATATATATATATATATATATATATATAACGTGTGATACATAAAAACAAAAGTGATAAAAAATAAAAATAAAATTAATGAAACAGGTTAGAGTATATTCAAACACATTAAAAAATATTATATTTAAAATTTCAGTGTCCCCTCTTCTTCATGCACATGTGTAGTTACATCAGTGTAAACATCAATTTAGTTTGATGAATTTTAAAAGAATGAAATGCAACTTAGAAAAGTTTTTTGCACTTTGTCTTTGATTTTCCTTATATATGTGTGTGTGTCACACACACACAAGGACGTATCTAAAAGTTCTTGGCCTGACCCACTTCCAAAAATCTGACTAGCCATCATATTATTTTTGTGGGACTTCTCAGCAGAGCCAAGAATTTTTCAGCATGTCCTCATGTATACCCAAATGTTGCTCTAAAAGTAATGCTTCCTCTTTTATTATGTTCAAGGTTGGTGTTGGTGGAATGGCAGTCAATGCTGAACCTTTATTTTTTGTCTTGTTACAAATAAAAACCGAGCAGCAATCTGATTTGAAATTGAGTATGAGGCAGTGGTGGATAATTTAATTCTTTAGTGCAAACAAAATTACAATAATTGCCATTTAGTGCTTGCTGAATGTTTAGAGAGACCAAACAGTGGATGTGAGCATTGTTAGGTATGCTTCTACTGTGCTCACTCTATATATTGTAATTTCCATAAGAACAAGTTAAAGGCATAATTTTTGGAACATTTCTATATTTACCTCTTTCTCTCTCTCTCATGTGCATGTGTTGACGCAGTCATCAAAATTATTAAAGAAATATTTTTTAAATAAAAATATTTATTTTGACCTACTTAGTAAATTCAAGTATTATCACTTGCAAAACTGAAGCAATGCAATCTTTCTACTTACTTATGTAGTAGACTGGACAACTCTTGGAAAATATCAATCCACATTATTACTATATGAGAACACGTATAAAAAGAATGCTGGTCTGATTGTGGGAGGGTAACAGACTTACAGCTGATTAAGTCATAGTTTCTTCACGTGTTAAGCAGGTAATATTTGTTTAATTGCTATCAAGGAAATCAGGATAAACTGATATTCATCTTGTGAAATTATTATTTATTAGTGTACCCATGCTATCAAAAATGATGGCAATGATCAGAAAGTTTTAATCATGAGATGTCTTCAAACAAAGTACTGAGATTCAATAAAGTATTCACAACTAAAATAGAAGCCAAGAAAGTGTTTAATTAATCTGTTCCTTTTAAAATTTTTAGACATTAGATGATATTTATGATTCTTTGGTTACACCTGGTATTATATAAATGGCTTTTTGCTCAATTTCTTTTCATGTTAAAAAATGTTATATTAATATGACAGTGAAATGGAAATATCGATAGGAAAAAAAATAGCAACAGAATGACACAGATCAAAATGACAAAACCTATTTTAAGATCAAGTTAAAATAAAACAGTCACTTAATAGACAAAGGTATCTGAGTGTCTCTCATGAAAGGCTTGAACAAATAAAACTGCAATTGAAGAAACATAGGTGTGAAGGAACTGATTTATTGAATGGTTCAGTTTGCTTGGCAACTAACTTGATTTAAATTCAGATATATATTTTATTTGTATAAAATATTTAAATGACTGAAGTTAGTAAATTATGAATGGTTATTTTCTTAAGTTGAGTTATCTCCCTTCACACTACAGATGGAACAGAAAACACATAAATAAATAGATATTGATAATTATTGTATGTTTTGCTTAATAACAGCTGACGAAGTACTTTTACAACTTTGCTGAAACCACCAAAGATTTAAATCTTTGGTGGTTTCAGCAAAGTTGTAAATATGTTTATTTGGGAAAAATAAATTAATGCAAAATAAAAATAGCTATCGCTATTTCTATCGTAAATGTTCAGATGAGCTTTATTCATTCCTGCTACCAGTTTAGACACAGCCAAGATCCGCTTTCCTATGTATCCCTGCTTGTGGTCATTACACGTTGAAACACTGGTTCCTGTCACCAAATCACCAAAGCTAAGCAATGTCAAGCCTGGTCAGCACTTGGATGAGTGACTTCTTGGGAAAACCAGGTGCTGTAAATTTGGATGTGTGGGTGGTGTAAGAAATAATAACACAGAAATGTTAATTAGAAAGCCAAGTTCCAATTCCTGTTGGGTTTGTTATATTCATTTACGTGCAAATACCCTAGGGGAAAGTTACAAATCCACATATTCTCCCCCATCTATGGGTTAATTAGTAAGACTTGTATCACTAACATTGTTATTATTCCAAAAACAAAATTGCATACAAAATAGTTAGATTTCAGCATTAAATAGCCCATACAGGTTGATATGCTGCTAAGCAAATCAACAACCAACCAATTCTATGTATTCCTTTGGTAGAAAGGAAATTCCTATATGAAATAATTTTTCTAAGAATCAATACTTTGTGGAACAGATTCCTGAGTGAATGTTTCTTCAAACAAAACCATTTTAACCTTTTTCAAGTCTAGGGTCGATCATTATCCATCATATCCCTTCACTGTCTACTTCTTTCTCTTATGTTCATAACACACACCTCATTCAGTAAAACTTTACCTTGTGTAGCTCTTAGACACAGCATTGGGTGAACTTTATCAAAAGAAAAAAGAAGATGAAAGCTGATTGGTAGAAAATTATTTATTCTTACAATGCTGATTGCTGGCATTAGTTTTTGTTCAGCTTACTGAAAGCATCTTTGGCTAAGTCAAGTAAAATTTAGCACCAATCAAAAAACAGCCTTTACAGATTTCAGAACCTATTTTCATTTACCCGGATGCGATCGAAGTCAAATATATCATGCACAAGTTCCCTGAAAGACCATCAAATACAGTCACCAAGTATGAATTGCACAATCTATACAATCTGCAATTTTGGTTAACCTAATTTTTTTTTTTTTTTTTTTAATCATATCACCCCAAGCAAGGCGAAAACGCGACTGATGCGCAGGGGGCTACGTAAGAGTGAAAAGATTGGAAAAGAGAAAAACCGGAAACCACATCCTAAACAGGAAACAAGGGATGATCCTCTTCACCTGTTCAATAGACATAGGTGGAGTGTGAACCAGGTGATAGTTTAGTCTATCTACTCCAATTGAAAAAAAAAATAAAATAAAATAAAAAGAGTAAAAAGATTGGAAAAGAGAAAAACCGGAAACCACATCCTAAACAGGAAACAAGGGATGAGCCTCTTCACTTGTTCAATAGACCAACCATGTAACTATCAAGACCTACATCATTACATCACCTTATATTCAAGTTCACGGCACGAAATGATCAGCATTATATCAAAACCATATGTTCTCAGCAATGGACTATTTGGCCTACAACTATAACATTTGCTATCTAGTTAGCAATTTCACCAAACGTACTTACAAATAGACAAATTCATTTGTTACAAGTGGGATTGGTGGAAATTTCACAGGTTTTGGAAACTAAGATTATCAATCATCTCATATCTCTCTTCTTCCCTCACCCTTTGCCTGTATCTTCTCATTCTCTCTCCCTTATCATTACTCTTCTTTCATCTTTTCTCTGTATCTTCTTATTCTTTTCCTTATCCATACTCTTCTTTCATGTTTTGACTGTACCTTCTTGTTCCCTCTCTTATCCCTACTCTTCTTTTATCATTTGCCTGTATTTTCACATGATTAAGAAGAACAATTTCTATTTAATTACACATTTATAAATATAGATCATTTGATGTGGTGCAGTGGATATCGACTTGGAATGACAGATTGAGGTGATGAGTTCGAATTTCAGTTGAATTCCTTGCATTCACTTACGCACAAATACCCTTGAGAAAGGTATTAATCCATCTCTTCCCTCCAGTTATGGGTTATATAATAAAACAGATTAGATTCTATAGCCTTGGCTGGCAACCAGTCTACTGCAGAAAGCAATGGCAACCTACTGCAGGATAATCTTTTGCCCAGTCAGTCATGTCACTTTTGAGACATGATTGCCCAAAGCGTGTATCACGTATGGCACTTAACTGACTTATATTGTCCCAAACCATTGCTCAAATGAGTATTTCCTATCATTATAACTCAGAGTGCACAATATGCACCATGACATAATATTTCAGAGTGTACAAAGTGTACAAGCTTTCAGTGCTAACCTTTCTTTGATTAAAATTTTGTCCATCAATTGACAGTCGGAGTGTATATAATAGTTTCTTTCATAGCAATCATGAATATTAAAGAATCGAACTAAGACTGAGATTATCTTCCAGGGAGAGAAACATAAATAGTAGATTAAGAATGCAAAGAACGCAATATAATTTACATCTGATAGAGGTTTCCATGTTGTAACCAACTCCTCCAGGTGTGCCGAGACTTTATTTACTACATAGCGGTGAGCAGATTTGGTTGAAATACCAGCTTGTGACATTCTAGTTTTCAGTAGCAATGCCATTCAGTATATATATATATATCTATATATATATATATATATATATGTGTGTGTGTGTGTGAACTTTTATTGTTTTTATAGTGTCCTTAAAGCTTTCCTTTTACAAGGACAAAGAGTCTGTAGAAACTGTCCTTAATGATTATTGTCCCAAGTGTTTTTGACTAATTCTTTAGCCATTTTTAAAGGAATGGTCAATTTTCATTGTTAATATATTTTTGTTTGGATTCCATGCTGTGCTGTATAGGAGTAGTAGTAATTCCGTGTTAGGGTACCTTGCCAAGTCCATATGTTTTTGCTGCTTTCAAAGCAAGAAATGCTAAGCATAGGTCTGTATGTTTATTTAAAAAGTCCTTCAGTTATCTTTAAAGATTTTTTACAAGTAGATGTTTTTAAAAAGACAGTATTATCTACATGAACTTTTCTTATTACATTTTTTCAGAAGTAGACTAATTGTCTCGTTGAATAGGTTACAACATAATGATTTCAATGCAATGAATAAAAATATAGCACAGTAAAAACTTAGGGTGAGTGATTAGACTATAATTATATTAACAAAAAGATAATGAAATTGTTCTAAATGTTTTGGACATGAAGTACTTCACCTGTCTGTAAATCTCCCAGCTATAAATGCTATTATCTTAAACATTAGTTGACACTGTTCTGACATGATAGTTTCAAAAGTTATAATGAATTTGGTCTTCTTGTGTGTGATAGAAATCTAGGGTTGTACTCAATTTAGTTCATTATCCAGTTATTTTGATCATTCTTTTTTTTCATACAGTAATGTGGGTAGCATCATGATAGCAATGTTGGAAAATAAAACTAGTAAACTGTTCAAAGTCCTACAGAAGTTGTTTAGGCTCAATTTTGCCTAGAATTCTTTAGAAAGGTAAATAAACTCTTTTTTTCTATACTCAGTTCTGGTTCCAGGGACCTTGACAAAATTTCTTGCACTCACATTCTATGATCATTAACAGAAAGAGTGAGTAAGAACTTGGAAAATTATCATAGCATCATGACTAACTGATATGTCCCAGAAAGAGATATATATATCATTTGAGGTAGTTAAGCAGTTTTGGCAAATGTAACCGGGTAGGACAATCTAGTATGTAGACGTAATGAATGGTACTTCTCATTTGCAGTATCCTGAGATGTAGGCGTAGTCAATAGATGTAGACCAACAGTCGTAGATCTCTTGTCAAAGACCTGTATACCTCTAGTTGTATAGATGTAGATCTATGCCTCCACACCTTTGTCTGTATTTATGGCTGACACTAGCCAATCACATTACTGTGAGGGGAAACCAAGGTGTATGCATATTTATTACATCACTAACCATGGACAGTTGTTACAGTTTTAAATTTAGAGTTGTCTTTCTCCTAGCCTGGTTGCCAACCACAACTAGCAAGCCTATTTAAACCATAACTGGGGTGGGTGAGAAGAGATGGCTTCAAGAGTATTTGTATGTAAGTGAATGCAATGGATATAACTGAAATTAAATGATTCTCATTAAAAGAGGATTCAGGGCTCATGGATGCCACTTTTCTTTTATGAGTCAACATTGACAGGGCACAAAAGCAATTTTGTATTAAGTGCATGGAAAAGTTTAATGGAAGCAAACTAGTTAATAATAGCAATACTAGATTTTGGTGAAGCATATTGAAACAATGATCTGAAATAAGCAGTTTTTCAGATTTTGACTGATATAACTTGCAGCTGAATTATTTTCATTTTCTTTACTTTAAAGTTTATTTAGTTAAGTATTTGTAGTGTACTTTTCAATGCTAAATCATTTTCAGTATTTTGATATATTAGATATGTGTTATCAGAGAAAAAACCCCCAAAAAAAACAAAAATAAAAAAACCCAAAAAAACAAAGAAAACTTTGTTTTTAAAACAGAATAAAAAAAATGAAAAGTTAAAGGTTAATCACCAAAGTATTAAATAGGAAAAGTGAAATCATTCAGCTTAGAGGAATTTTCTTTACTATTTTATATTTGTGCTTCTTTTTATGAGAAACAGATATTTTGATTATGGTAATTTACGTGTTATAAATATATATATATATATATAAAAACACATCAGAATTAATTACTTGAACTTTAGAGCAGACATACCCATTTCTCATATACCTTTCTCGATAGATGCTAAGTAAATCCTTTTTATTTTTTAGTGTATCTCTATTTTACCTTTCACTGATTAGGATTAAAATTGCACATAAAAATGTGCTTCTTTTTTTTTTCTTTTAGATAAGTAATGAAGAAAGAGAGAAGATCTAATTGCCATTTGGAAGCATTAAAAGCACTTAAAACGGAATCAAGAAAACATTTAAAACTCCACATCAAAAGGCACTGTTTTTTTTTTTTTAACTTTTTTGCAAAAGTTATTAGGAAATTTTTTTTTTGACAGATTCACTTACTGGTAGAACTAAAAATATTTTCACTAAACTTTTTGGGCAAACAAATATTTTTTTCTCACAATCCTTGAACATAGTATTTTTTCTTTTGATACTTATATCAAAATAAACATTCCTAATTATTTCATTTTAGCACAGAACTTATAACAAAAATTTTGTTTTTAAATAAAAAATTCTATATTTTTATCTATATATTTTGAAAAGTAATGCTAATTGACATAAAACATTGCTATGCGATGATAACAGTCACTAAGTAGCAAATGCAAGTCGTATTTTTGTAATTTTGGTTCGATGATGTCATACCATGTGAGAGACCAAAATGTTAACAATGGAACTGTATGTCTAAATGCAATGTAATGCATTGTGACTAGATTGAGATGAGATTTTATTGAGTGTTGCTTGCTTTGCCTTCATTGTATGAGGTTTAGAATCAGCAGCATTACTTTTCAAAATATATAGATAAAATAATAGAATTTTTTAATTAAAAACAAAATTTTTGTTATAAGTTCTGTGCTAAAATGAGATAATTAGGAATGTTTATTTTAATATAAGTATCAAAAGAAAAAATATTATGTTCAAGGATTCTGAGAAAAAATATAGCCTCCAATATTTTGGAACAAGAAATCAAGGAGCCGAGTTCAAATTCCAGTTGAATTCACTGCATTCAAATACACTCAAATAGCCCTGGCAAAGGTATGAATCTATTGTTCCGCCCTTCAGTTAGGGACTAAATAGCAGGACAGATTGGGTTTTATAGCCTTAGTTGGCAATCAATCTACTGTAGAAAGTAATGGCAACCTACTGTGGGAAAATCTTCTGCCCAGTCAGTCATGTCTCAAAAGAGATATGATCACCCAAGCCTGCATCACGTATGGCACTTAACTGAATATTTTTTAACAAAATCGATCATATTCAATTGATAATTAATAAATTTATATTTTAATGAACTAAACGTTACAATAATAGTGTTATTTAATTATTAAAGTAACAGAATAAATTAGTTTATTAAAATTACTGATTTTATTTATTTTTTATTATTATTTTATGATTTATGTATTAAATAATATATTAGTTATTTTATTACATATTTTAAATGAAAATATTATTTTCACTGAATCTTTTCTTACACATAAACTAATATAATTTTTTTCAGCTTTTTTCTTCCCTTGTTTTTCTAACCACCACAGGTTCTCCCTACTTGTCTGACTGGTGCAGCACAATCTTACTACCCCTATTTCATCACATCTGGTTTTGTACTAAGGTAATAAATATGAGAAAACAAAGTGAATTTATATATATATATGTATGTCTGCTCTATCACTTTTAAATAAGTACCACGCATATATAATATGTAAACAATATAATATATATAACAAATTGCATATATATATATTGATATTTATAATTATATACATACACTTTTCACATTATATATATATATATATATATATATATATATATATATATATAAAGCTCTTCTTGATTTCTTACATATATTCATTCTTACAATTTATGGGAAACAAAATGCTAACTAAAAGAGCAGTAAGCTTTCGGTAAATGCACTTTTCAGGTTGGAAGCAATCATGTTAAGGAGGCAAAAGAGACCTGACAAACTTCCCAGCAGATCTTTTCACCAACTACTTTCCCCTCCTCTATTTTCCATTTCTTTTAGTGATGAGTGGCAGATGACACATACAATGAGAAAATAGATTAAAAAAAAAAAACACCTCTAAATCTCCTTCAACCTGTAGGCTTCCGAATATGGAAAAGGAAAACTAAGATAGATAAAAATCATTATTTACTGAAAAAAAAAAAAAAAAAAAAGAGTAAAAGAAATCTTAAAAAACATGATTGCAAGTTTTCCGTCTTTTATTGAAAGGAAAAAATGTCAGACACGAAAGGAAATGAAGTTGTTTATGAAAAGATTTTATAACAGAGTCTGACAAAATTATTTTTTTTTTCCTTAGTGAAATTCATTATGTGGTCAAATCTAACAAATTTTTCTTATTAATTCTATTGTTTTATGATTCTTATTCACTTATGTCATTTCTATCTTCGCATTTACAATTTGCGTATTATTCATGCCTTATTCTCATCCATTTTTAACATTATGACACACACACACACACACACACTCTCATTATTAATATTACTGTTTCAAATTATCCACTATGATCAATGAATTCAATATTAACTGCCTAAGTTAAAAAAAATGGATTAAATTTAATAAATGATTGAATTAGAAACTAGAGAATCATCAAAAATTTAATGTTTTGTTTTCCTACTTAGTGGCATAAAAACTTTTGAGACTGAAAAAAATTCCCAAATCATTCCACTCCCAAAATTTCTGACAGAGTTAAATAAATAGCAAAAGATGACAATTTATTTTTTCACCATTTCTTTCCCATCTATTGAACAGGAATAGAGGTTTACACTTGTTTCTTGTTTAGGATTGGGTTTCCAATTCCTTCTAATGCTCATGCTCTTCCAATCCTAGTAACATATCACATCACCATACTTGAGGTGAGATGATTAAAAAAATTCCACAAGCAAAGTTTCTGATGAAGCTGAACAAATCACAAAAGATGACAAATTTAGAAAGATTTTCTACTTTTTACATAATAAATCACACACACACACACACACATATATATATATATATATATATATATATATATATATATATGTCTACTGAACAGGTTAAGAGGCTGATCCCTTGTTCCCTGTTGAGGATGTGGTTTCTGGCTTTCTCTTTTCCAATCTTTTCACTATTACATAGCCCCCTGCACATCAGTGGCGTTACCACCTTGCTCGGGGTGATATGATTAAAAAAAAATAAATAAATAAAAATAAAAATATGTGTGTGTGTGTATATATATATATAAATTATGAAGATTAGCATAAATGGCTGATCTTGCCAATTTTGATATTTAAAGGCACTGTATGTTTATTTTTTTCTTTAAATGTGTATTGAGCAACTTTTAATAGAACTGATTATTGGTCTAATTTGACTCTGTACAATAATTGTTTTATAATTACACACACACACACACACACAGATGTATATATCAGTCAGCCAAGTGTCATACACGATTAGGTGATCATGTCTTGAAAGAGCCATAACTTACTGGGCTTAAGATTTTTCCTGCAGTAGATTGGCATTATTTTCTGCGGTAGATTGGTTGCCAACAAAGGCAATCTGTCCTGCTATTTAACCCATAGTTGGAGAAAGAAGCAACAAAGTCATATCTTTGCTACGGCATTTGCACATATGTGAATGCAACAAATTGAACTCAAATGCCTGTCTACAAAGATGGCTAGCTCATCCCCATTGTAGACGCCTGCTCATGCACACTTGTGTTTGTTCAACACCCACAGAGTACACCTGTGGTTTATACCACAACTATGCTGAGTGAACCTTTGTTACAGTTTCTGGGTGAGAGCACATTAACTGATGAGAACAACAATCTGAAGGAGGACAGGATGCCCAAACCCTCAGTCATGATGACTTGCAACATCAAGCTAGCATAACCACTGACAGCTTCACTCAGCCACATACCAATTATATTTTACTGAATAATACTTCTGAACACAGATTTTCCCCAAAGCTTAAAATATATATCTGTCCAATTTCTTATCCTTTTAGGAATGCATTTTTCATTTATTATTCTGAGAGTTTTATTTAAGTGCTTAAAGTTTACTTTTAGTGGATACACATATTTGAGTAGATGTTCTGTTCATACTTTGTTTATATATATATATATATATATAAAAAGAAAGTATAAACAGTGTGTGTGTGTGTGTATATATATATATATATATATATATATATATATATGTATGTATATATAAAAAATGCTAAATCCATTTGTAAGGCGTGATGATCATGTTTAGCATGAAGTACATTGTCACCTCTGGATTTTGACTTCAGTGTCCATTTTTATATTTACATTTGCTGTATCTCTGATATCAAGAACTTTAACCGAAAATTATAGCATATCATTAAAATATATATATATACATACATATATAAAATTACAGGGTGCGATGGATAAATCGTCGTAAAAATTAAGCTAAAATGAAAATACGAAAGAGTAAATTTATTCAATAAAATCACCATTGGCTTCAACCACAGCATCCAGAGCACTTTAAAATCTCCTGCAACTTTTTTGGATGGTCTCATTATTTAAGTTGGTGAATGCTGTTGCAGTCCTTGCCTTTGGTTTATCTTTGGTGTTACGAGTTTTGTTGGTCTCTTGCACAACTGCACGTCACACATAATAATCTGGGGAGTTAGGTGGCCAGATGTAAGGAGTGATGTGGTCAGAGAAATTGTCTGACAGCCATGAATAAACTCTTCTACTTGTGAGGCATGGTGCAGTGTCCTGATGACAGACATAGGATCTTCCAGCAGCCACCCGCTTGATCCAGAGCAGAACAACCTCCTCAAGGCACTTGATGTAGGCCTCCATATTGAGTCTGAGGCCCTCACTAACACATTTGAGAGTTTTTTTCTTATCAGAATGGAATAAGTTTTCTGAGCTGCTGTATCTTCATAATCATCATTAGACTCATCTAACTCTTTTCAAATTATCTGCACTCTCCCCAGATTGACACCCAGACACTTTGAAAGGTTGATATCCGAGCTTCTCACAAAAATCTCAAGCAGTACAGAATGCAATTTCTGAACTTCTAGCCAAGTGAATTGTGTTCAGGGTACTCTTTTTCTTTTTACAGATTGTGCCCAACCAACTCTACTATACTGTGCAGGTCAACAAAATCAATAACAAAATTAGAAATATAGAATTTCGACAGTTTACTTACTGTACCCTATATATATATATATATATATATATATATATATATATATATATATATATGCGAATGTTTAAGGAACGAAGAAAAAAATTTCTTACAATGTCCAAAACATTAATTTAAAACAGTGTTCGATATATAATATATAGAGCTGTGAATATTTATTATAAATTATATTTTAGAACATGTACACATTTTTTATATGTATATAAAAAATGTGTATATTTACACATTTTTTATATATATTTATATATATATTTATATATTTGTATATATTTTGTATATTATATATTTGTATATATTTTGTATATTATATATTTGTATATTTTGTATATATTTGTATATTTGTATATATTTGTATATTTACACATTTTTTTTAAAAATGTGTATATGTACACATTTTTTATATATATATATAAAATGTGTACATGTTCTAAACTATATAATTTATTATAATTAATATATATATATATCTAAATATAGAGTGGATGTGTTTGTTATCGTTTGTAAGATACCAGATAAAGAACACAGTAAACCTTTTTTTATTAAGAAAATTCTGTTAAAAATACTTTAACTTGAGGACTAAAGCCATCAGCAGCAACTTAATAGTGCGGAATCTCTATAATTTCTTTTCAGCTTTGCTAATAAACAAGCAAACATTATCACTGTTAGCATGAACAGAGATATCACATTATTAAATTGCCACTTGATCTGGAAATCATCAATTAACATTGAAAGAATAAGAAAATGAAAAGGTTGATTTCTGCAGAAAATAATCACCCCTACATTTATTCAAAAATATCTATTTCTTTTACATATTTCTATATAGTAATATTTTTTATTAGAAAATAAATCTGTCATTATTTTATGTGTATCAACGTTTTATGCAAAAGTCATTAATCTAAATTTCTTTTCTTTTTTTTCCTGTCATGAACCTTTCCACATTTTAATGCAAAAACCAATAAGCTCACTTAAGATTTCCATAAAAGAATTCCTATTTATTTCCACAGAAACGACAACTGATGCTATGACCCAAGTAACACTGTCAGATCAAATAAGATTTTTTAGATATTTTTCTATCTAGTAATCACTATAGACTATCTATTTTTGAGACACTCATGGGATGACACATTCACAGAATTGTGACTCAGATGACACTACTACTGAAATGCATTAACCACTACCTAAATGTGCTTACATCCAGAGTTTGGTCTCCATAAACATTTAGCAAGCATTGATCAATGCTAATGGAAACAATTTTTGCAGAGTGAAATACAGTGATGTACCACTGTCTGGTATGTGTTTTCATGTCAGATACCATTTTGACAGATGGTTATCTGTATGAAAGCAAAATTAGGTTTCTTTTAAAAAGTTTTGAATTCTACAATGAAACTATCAACATCTACCTCTGATGTTCTAGGTTAACGTAAGTCAGAGGCATAACTTACAGAGAGACCCCCATAGTTTCCGTGTGGCTAATTATAGAGTAGTTTCCTATTTTTGTTCATAATTATAATAGATTCTATTTTTTTTCTTTTTAAATAATCATTTGATCCCAAACAAAACAGAAATGCTACTGGTGTGCAAGGGGTTACAGTGAGAGAATAAAAAAGGTAAAAAAAACATTGAAGAAAAGATAAGCGACGGATAGGAATCAAGTAGATAAAAGATGGCAATTGATGTGGCATTTAAACTTTTAGATATTGTAGCTATCAGAGAAGCATGCAAATGGAAATGAGTTCAACAAACGAGACGTGCGAGAAAAGAAACTGTTAGAGTAGAAGAGTCAGTTACATTTAGCTATTTTGATGGTGAAAGGATGGGACCTCAATGCCAATCTAGTACATGTGGTCAGTGTGTTGGGGGGAAAAAGCTCATCAGAGCAGTTGCCATGAAAATACATGTAGAAAAGACAGAGGGAAGCCACATCACAATGGTGAGAAAGTGACTGAAGTTAAGCTGCCAAATTAAAATCGATTATATTGCAGATCTTCCTTTTGATTTTGTTGAGAACCTCAAGATAAATAGGAAATGGGCTGATACTGAAATTATATATGTGTGTGTATATATATATATACACAAATATCCTGTGACTCATATTACTCATATCATATATATGTGTATTGTAATTGTGTTATTACAAAGGTTTATCAAATATCACTACACAAAAATTTTCATGTTTCAGAACAATATTGTTCTTCTTCAGGTGACATTTTAAAAATAAATGGTGAAAATGATTTATTTTAGAAAATATAAGATGAATTCATGGTTATTCAGAAAGTCAAGGAATATATTATATCACTTAAAGTCATAGAGGGCATCATATGTAGAGCAGCCACAGTGGAGTTGCTTTGGGTATGACAGCCAGCTAGAGCATAACACTCTCCAGGCTGGTTTGAATTCAGAGTTTTCCTTCTCCTAGACCAGTTGCTACCCAAGGCTATAGAACCCACTCTGTTCTGCTATTTTACCCACAACTTGGGAGAAAAAAGATGGATCCATAACTTTCCTAAGATTATCAGCACATAAGTAAATGTAAATGAATCTGACTGGAATTCAAACTCCGCACTCCAATTCCTTAATCCTACCTGCCAACCATTACTCCACTATGCCTCCATATATATATATATATATATATATATATATATATATATATATATATTGTCATCTGCAGACAGATCTGTTCCGCTGTATCACAGCTCATCAGTACGGTTAGACTCTGATTGCTCCCTGACCCAGGCTCGAAACCCGACCGAATTGGCATCAGTCGGCGACTCTACCCCTGGGCCACGGAGTGTTCGGTGGAAGAAGGCAGTCTTTTTTAGTGCATATCATATTACGTGCCCAGTAGCTAGAGTGCTCCAATTCATTTTAATGAATGAGCGATGTGTTCACGCTAGAGTGGCTACTATTTTTCAAAGTCTACCGCTCCTATATATATATATAGTTTACCAATTAACAGCAAAAGTGTGGAATTGATTTTTTTAAATTTGTACCATTGTTAGGTTTTTACATGTCAGTGATTAAATACATTTCTTCATGATTATTGTGCTACTCTGTTCTTTCACAACATTGGTCATTTTACTTCTCAGCTTTAATATTTTGAAACGGTCTGCCAGTGTCATAAAAAAGACACTGTCACCTGGCATCACTAGTAAAAGGAAAATAACTATACAAGATTATAAAAGCATACAAATGAGGAAGTGAGATAGCATCTCTTTTGAAAGGAGATTGAAAATTTATAAAATATGAAAAAAAAACAAGGAAAAAGCAAGATTGATTTAAAAAAAAATTTTTTTTATTATAATTGCTTGTAAGATTCATTTCTGAAAAATAATAAAATTTAACATAAAAATCACTTAGAAACACCATACAGTAAATCTATTGCACTTTTTTTTTCTTAGTGATATCTTTCTCTGATGCAGTAGCAATTGGATGATAAGGTAGGGAGAAAAATCCTCCACCTTTTTTTTTTTTTTTTTTTGGCTTTCCTTCATTTTCCATCTTGTCTCTTATGGACTTGTTCACTGAAGTATATTTAAACCCAATTCACTTTGTTTGTCTTTTTGCTTGTCGTTCTTATTTTCTCTCTCACTCCCACAAGTAAAAGAACCTGTTAACCACATCAAGACATCTCATTCTCTTCTAATCTTTCTGTCAGGGCTTTACAATAAAAAAAAAAAAATAAAAAAAATCAGTTTTACTCCTCTTTTCTTTCCCATTACCCTCAACCTTGCTGTCATTACATTTATTCCATTATTGGAATCTTCAGTTGTTATTGTCCTTTTGCACAAGCCATATGCACACACATGTGGGTGTCTGAGTTTATACATGTATATGTTTAAATAAGCACATATCTATCTTTTATATACTTGTATGCTAATCGTGTGGCTATGTTTGCATAAGAATATCTATGGAAATATATCAGTGTGCATATGCATTCAAAATATTATGCCCCTCTATCTGTTTCTACAGTTCACTCCCCAACCTTAACACCCACCTACACTTAATTCTCCCTCTCCCGCCATGCCAATTATGAACCTATGAGTCATACCTCAGCAGTTTCAAACTCTGCATTTTCTACAGGTGTTCTTTGATTTTCTGCCAAAACAGGAAAGGTTGGGTAAGAAAGGATTGTGTTAGGGATCTCAGGGTTTGAGAGAAGAGAAGGAATAAAGGTGGGCTGAGTGGTTCTTGAGAATGATAAGGTAGGATGGGCGGGAAGACTAAATCTAATCTGTCTTAGAAATCCAAAGTAGTGAATCCCCAGAAAATCCGTGTTTCCAAGACTACAGACGAAGAATATTAAATATCAGGTGAAAGGAAGATTTCACTAGTTTTATTTTCAGCATATAACAAGCATAATCATTCTCAACACTTCATGAAACATGATGATGATGATGATGATAGAAGTGATTAAAGAATTATTGGTAATAATAATAATAATGGTTTTAATATCGGAGTAGTAGTTTTGACGTTTTTGTGATCAATAACAATATCATAATGCTAATAGTACTGTCTTATATTTAGTAATGATTATCATTATGATATTTTGAAATTGTCAAAATAAGATGATGTGTGTCTCTGTGTGTGTGTATATATATATATATATATATATATATATACTTGCAGTATAGCCCGGTGTTGCTCAAGTGTAATGAAAGCTTTAAAACTAATCCATGGTTCTGGAGCTCAGACTCTTTGGACGTTGGCACAAAAGACTAAAAAGCAATAGTTGTTTCCAGTTAAAGTGCAACCGTAGACTGCAAGAAAAATGAATGGATTTAAGTCAAATTTTGATTTCCTGGGATTGATATCAAATTTTCTGCACTCTTGTAAGAACGGCAACCTTGAAACTTCTGAATATCGTTTCTTATGTCTTTGTCTATAAGTGTATCAAATTTGATTAAAAACGGACCACTCTTTCTATATCCCGATTTTTTCGATTATCAATTTTTGATATTTATCGGGGGTACCTCAACACAAAACATAGCTAAGAACACTCGCAGACGCTTATAGTACAACTGTGTAAATTTTCAAGAAAATTGGTTCAGCCGTTTCAGAGTCTATAGGTAACGGATACACACACACACACACACACACACACACACACAGACAAAGTTCCATTTATAAATAAGTATATATATATATATATATATAGGGAAATCTGACAAACTGTAAATACCTTTCATGTGACATATTTTATTGTTTAATCTTATAGGATGAAAAAATCATGCAAAATTTTTCCACTTTATCATAGATTTCCTTAAAATTGTTCTTTATATATAAAATGCTATATATATGATGAGGCAAAAGTTGCACACCATAGGGGCTAATGGTTAGTTCAAAAAGGTCCTGTTGAGTGGCCACTGAAGTCACCAGATCTTCAACTCTTGAATTTTTTCTGTGGTAGTCATTTGGAATCAGTTGTTGATCAGAGCACCCAAGGAATATGAAGGAACTTCAAGAATGCAACATGAATGCAGTAAAATAACAGAAAACTCTCTGACATGTTAATGAATCATGCAGGCACAGAATTGAAATGTGTTTTGGAAAAGGAGGAGGATATTTTTGAACAACACATATAACAATTAGATAACTAGTAAATAAAAATTTTATGTATAGCTATACTTTTAATAAATTATCTCTGTGGTGCATAACTTTTGCCTCACCATATATACATAGAAATATATATATATATATATGTCAGTTAAATGCCATACATGATACATGCTTTGGCCAATCATGTCTTGAAAGAGACATGACTGACTGAGCAGAAGATTATCCCACAGTAGGTTGCCATTGCTTTCTACAGTAGACTGGTTGCCAGCCAAAGCTATAGAACCAAATCTGTCCTATTAACTGGAAGGAAGAGACAGATTAATACTTTTTCCCAAGGATATTTGTGTGTAAGTGAATGCAACAAATTCAACTGGAATTCAAACTCAGCTCCCCGATTTGCTATTCCTTGTTGATATCCACTGCACCACAATGCACATCCCAATATACATATATAATGGTTGCTTATTTGTGAGTATGCCTGTTATTCAATCCCTGTTGCAAATAGCTGCTCAGGCACATTTGTATTTGTTCAACAGCTACAGAACCCAACTGTTGTTCATGCAGTAATGAATCTAAGTAGACCTTAGTTACAGTTTCTGTGAAAGTGAATACAATCTAGCATGATCACCAGTTTGTACAACAACAGTATGCTCTCAATTCCTTGGTTGCAATAACTCATGTTTTTTTTGCTAGCACAATCATTAATGAACAGTTCCATCTACCAAGCTTGTGTCAATCCATGAAATTGCCTCCCCAGTCTCATTACATCAATTTGGACTCTAGTCTCATGGTCAAAAAGTGAACCTTCTAACTACACACCCACATATCTATAAATAAGGAATTGAAAGAACAGATAGATTAAATGCCTACTATTCATGCATTTACTTTTATAAAGAGTGCTCAATCCAGAGTAGAAATTGACAGTATTATTACCACAAATATTTCTTTTTAAAATTTAGTTAAATAAAATGTTCATTTATAACTTATGCTCTAATATGCTTAAACATAATTTTATTAAAATTAATGACCCACACAATACTAATTTGATATTTATTTGGTTTTCATAACTGCAATATATCTTAAACTATAATTACTTAATTCTAATTTTAGCCTAAACAATCCATCCCCTTTAACAGATGAAGTAGTATCAACCTAAATTTTAAAAACCTAAAATCTAACCTGCTGTTAAAAACTATTGTCTACTTATTTGAATAATGTATATTCCTAGTATGTGTCTTACCCAGGCATAAGCAATGCCTGGGTAAGATGAGCATGAGCAATTATATTCTCCATGAGACTCAAATGTTTAAATCAATAGTTCAACCTAATTCTCACTTTTGATTGAGTAATTCTAAGACATCCACAATCATATTGTTTAACTTCCTCCAACCACCCTTCTTTAACTTTCTGAATAACCATGAATTCATCTTATATTTTCTAAAATAAATCATTTTCCCCATTTATTTTTAAAATGTCACCTGAAGAAGAACAATATTGTTCTAAAACATGAACATTTTTGTGTAGTGATATAATGCTTTTGTAATAACAAAAATTATAATATAATATATATTTGTAATAACAAAATTATAATATATATATTGTAAATTTTGTTTTGTAGTGATATAATGCTTTGATAAACCTTTGTAATAACAAAATTACAATACACATATATATGATATGAGTAATATGAGTCACAGGATGTTTATATATATATATATATAAGATTTTAAAATCTTCTGAACAATAAAGACGGAAGCCGACGATGGTTCGCCTGAAATAGAGCTATACTTCCACTTAACCATGGAATAACATGTCTGTTTTCATTTCTACACACACACACACACACACATATATATACATACATACATATATATATATATATATAAATGATGTTTTATTTAATTATGAGTAGGTTGTAACGAACTCTTCACAGTATGGATTGTACATAACTTATTTTCTTGTAAAAGTATTTGTATCTAATTGATTCCAGAACAAAAATTAAGAGTTATTTGCACAATATGGCTTGCCTTTCACAATCTGTCACTTGCAATATCAGCAAATATCACAAGTGTTGTGCATCGTCGATTGAACAGGTGTAGAGGCTCATCCCTTGTTCCCTGTTTAGGATGTGGTTTCCAGCTTTCTCTTTTCCATTCTTTTTACCCTTACGTAGCCCCCTGCGCATCAGTGGCATTATCGCCTTGCTTGGGGTGATATGATTAAAAAAAAAATTTTCTATTAATATTTTCATAGTAACTGTTCGGACGAGTTTTCCTTTTTGGTACCTCAACCTGACAAATTTAAGTGTAGTACGAGATTGGCAGCTAGGTTTCTCAATTTTACTGCTGAAATTTCTAAATGTACCCATGTTCTATGAAAATAGGACTTTCTCTTGTTTGTGGAACTCATTTTTGGCTTCTTACTTTCAACTATAATCTTCAAAAATTTAAATGCAATATCAATTTTCATCTTGTCTTGTTGAACCCTGTTCTTTTATTGTCCTCTCTTCCTCAATGAGTTTCTTCTCAGATTATTTCACTTTCAGTAACCCCTTGTATTTTAGTGGCTTCATTGCCTTTCTTGGGGTGAAATGATGTAAAAATAAAGCCAAAATGTTACCATTTTTCAATTATTATTTTCAATGAACTTTTTTTTTTTTAATAGTTTTTCATTAATTTCTGATCTTTTAATTTCTTGTAAGGATAATCTTTAAGCTTAAATTTTCTTAGCACCTAACAAAATATAACATTTATAGAAAACATTTTCAGGAATTTGATAAAATTTTACATGATAATATTTCTAATATAATTATTTTCCATTATTTAATGATTCTCATTATTATATACTAATTAGAGATCACTGCTAACAATATTCACATTTTGACATCACCAGTGTTCACCTTACTGAATTATAGCAAGGTTTAAAGGTTTGTAAAGCTGCCCTTCAAGCCTAAGGGATATTGTTTCATAGAATTGACATGGGAAGCCCTGTAACACTCCTGAAAACTCTATAAAATCTTTGTTTGCAAAGTCAAGCAATGATACCATTCTCACACCATTAAAATCATTAATATTTTTATACATGATACAAGTACTGCTGGAATCATTAGGATTTATTTTATTAAAATCAATATCAGCCTCATTAACAGGTTTTTACCAACATCATCATCATAACATCTATTTTCTTTATTTATAATAGCTTTAATTAAATCTTTTCAATTGAAGATGAGAGGAAAAGGAGAGTGGCAGTGTAATAGAAATTAGAAAATAAAGAAAAATACAAAAATGCTGCCATTTCAAAAATGTTTGTCAAAAAGAAAGCATTGGTGTCATTTCCAACAAGTCAGTTATATTAAGTATCAACTGGCGAAATTTTCTGCAGTTGGTAGTGAAGCAAACAACTCAAGTGTCTTTTCTAGAAATTCCTGTCACATAACAACTGCTTTATCATAACAATAAAAGACTTCTATATTGACAAGTAATACACATTTTTTAAATAAAAGACTACTATACTAACAAGTAATAGCATCTTTTAAATAAAAGATTCCTATATTTACAAGTAATAGCATCTTTTAAATAAAAGACTACTATATTTACAAGTAATCAACATCTTTTAAATAAAAGACTACAGCATTTACAAGCAATAAACATCTTTTAAATAAAAGACTACAGTATTTACAAGTAATAAACATCTTTTAAATAAAAGACTACAGTATTTACAAGTAATAGCATCGTTTCAATAAAAGACTACCATATTTACAAGTAATAGCATCTTTTAAATAAAAGACTACCATATTTACAAGTAATAGCATCTTTTAAATAAAAGACTACCATATTAACAAGTAATAGCATCTTTTAAATAAAAGACTACCATATTAACAAGTAATAGCATCTTTTAAATAAAAGACTACCATATTAACAAGTAATAGCATCTTTTAAATAAAAGACTACCATATTAACAAGTAATAGCATCGTTTCAATAAAAGACTACCATATTAACAAGTAATAGCATCTTTTAAATAAAAGACTACCATATTAACAAGTAATAGCATCTTTTAAAACTGTTGCCAGAAAAGTGAACTTGGTTTGACTTGGAAGATTTAAAACTGAGTTGTCTAATGTTAAGGTAGTGATATTGAAATAAATTTTGCCTCATTTGCATACAAAACATTAAAAACTTGAGCCATGTTCTTAAATTTCTTTGTCAGATTGAGACTTTCATATGGATGTCATGCATGACACCAAGTCCATTTAAAAATATCTAAACTGTCAAATGTATACAATTGTTATCTTAGATCAATGACTAAAAACTGTTTGAGCAAATGAATTCTGTCGGACCATCCTTCTTTGAACCTCATAAACAAAGAGCAAAGGGTGTAAGCCCCATTCAAATCAATGATATAGAGCCCCCCCTCCTATTAACTTAATAGTATAGAATTATAGATCATATGCAATACAGGTGAACAATTAAACTTGAAAAATTGAAAATAAATAAAAATTACAGAAATATCATTTCAAATAAATCAACAATGTTTTGTGGCAATTTTCAACATCTACTTCAGATTTTTCTTGTTAAAAAAAAGAATTTTAACATATTCAAGATTATGGTGAATTCTATTTTTTTTCAAGACAGCATGAACAAAACAGATTTATGGAGTTAAAAAAAATAGAATGATGTGAAAATTCACAAAAATTTTCTATCCTTTAATCGTCATTTGTGCTTAGTTTCATTTGCAATGTATATAAATGTAGGTTTAAAAAAAAAAAGCAAAAAAAAAAGCAAAAAAAAAAAAGCAAATCTTAATAAAATATTGAGGTTCACAAAGCGCTGCACCTCCAGTCAAGCTTCCCCCTCACCTCCATTGGAAGTTTGGAGGTAGCACACACTGGTCATGCTCATAGACAGGTGATACAGAATTATAAACAAAGAACTGTATTAAAAAACAGAAACCACACCAGTTTAGGACTACCAACAACAGCAACATCTAAAATGGATAGCACATTTAACTTGAAGAGAAAATCATGACATAATCCAGATGTTGATGTTCCACACTACTTCAGACAAAAGTTGAGGAGAGAAACCCTCATCAATAGTGGAAAGAGTAATCACAATTACTGGACTTGAAAAACTTATTTTCCTGTAAAATGATATCAATTTTAACTGAAAATGAATGCTGAATGTTTCCTCATAAGGTTGGAGATAATGAGAGTTACAAAATATGATATATACTGGGAAATAATGAGAGAGATACAAATGAATAGTGAGAAAGGAAAAGCAAGAGTGAGACAGCAAGAGTTGGAAAGGGCGCAGAACCACAAAACAAACACATGAGAGAGAAAGAGAGATAGAAAAAAAAAAAGAAAAAAAAGAGAAGAGCAAGCAGACCAAAAGGAATGGTTAGATTTGCTTATTTAAAAAAAAAAAAAAGAAAGCACAATTCCCATGGAAACTCACAGTTGAAATTGATTTTTTTCTCATGAGGTAAACATTTATTTATCATAGTAAAAAAAACCACTTATACACAAAATGATTTCATGTTCCATAGTTAGTTATAATGAGAATTCCGGCTCTCTGCAGCCATACATGTACAGAGAGTGTTCAGAACATTTTTGATTAGCATGAATTAGAACCCCCCCCCCTCCAACCATTCCCCCAAAAAAAGAAACCCTGAAGATTGATGACTGATTAAATGAGACAAGGGGAAGAGACTGTTGAAATGTCCAGAGATCTGAGAAAGAGGAACATAGCGGAAAGATTTCAGATTCAATTTGTTAATAATGATCACATGTTGATTTGAAGCTTATTGTAAAACTCTTTTCCGATGGTTTTTAAAGCATAGGAAAGTTTTAATACCATTTTGAATGAAAGGAATATAAAAAAGAAGGTATTGAAAAGTTCACAACCCAACCAAAATAGAATCCTGATATTTGGATGTTTAGTTGTTAAAAAATAGGGTGGGCTGAGAAATTTTTAGCATCCCTTCATATATATATATATATATATATATATATATGTATGTGTGTGTGTGTGTGTGTGATTGTGTGCGCATATATATATATATATAGTTATGGGAATTAATAAACATACATATGGGAATAAAACTCATTTGTAATATGCCCATGTTATTTTTGTCTATTTAAATTTTACTCCTAATAAATTAAAAAATAGTACCGTAACATTATAACATTTAACTCCCATGAACATTGAGTGAACTTAAATTCAAATTTCTTAAATGGTTAGTTTGTAATATGCACTTGATGATAATATAGTTTTGAATAAACTTAAATAAAAACAAAACATGTGAATTGTATAAATGTTTCCTATTTGTTCCTTCAGTCAGTCAGTCATTTAAGTACCAAATGTAATATACACTTAAGTGATTAAGTCTTTTGATTCATGACTGACACGGCAGAAGATTTTCCTATAATAGACTGCCATTTTTTTGTAGTAGACTGGTTGACAACCATAGCTATAAAAGCCAATCTGTTCTGCTATTTAACCCATAGCTGCAAAGAGAGAAGATGGATTCATACCTTTGCACAAATTGAATTTGTTCCTTATTCTATCATTTTGTTTGATTTTAACCCATATTTGATCCCAATTTACCATATGTTCATTTGGTCAGGTTTCAATCCTGGCTAGAAGCAATTGGATGTCTAACCATACTGATGAGCTGTGATGCAGCGAAACAGGACTGTCTGCAGATGACTCTCTCTCTCTCTCTATATATATATATATATATATATAGAGAGAGAGAGAGAGAGTTGCGAAACTATTTTTTTATATATAGTTATGTATTTGGGGAGAAATCTCTTTCTAACACTTGTTTCATTGCAAATGACTGTCAAGGTACATCTGTTAAGTTTTGTTTATTGTATTATTCTTGCATATGAACAAAAGATTTTTTTTTTATAAAATAGCATATATTGATTGGTTTGTTTTGGTTTATGCCATATTATCAACCTCAAAGGGTTATTTAATGCTGACAAAAATTTTACAACAGATTTGTATGTATAGAATATATATTCTTTGTAAGAAATAAGTTTGTAGATCAGCTTTCTTTGACATATTTCAATGGGTTATTTAATGCTAACAAGCTTTTTAGAATAGATTTGTATGAATAGAATATATGTTCTTTGTAAGAAACAAATTTCTAGATCAGCTTTCTTTGATGTATTTTTGTAAAGTGGTTTTGGTTGAGAGTTTGATATATTTCTTATAAATATTTTTTTCCAAAAACATTTTGCTGATAATATTTTTTTTCCTTCAAAAATTTATTGCTGGTAATATTATTTTTTTCTTTAAAAATGTATTCCTGAAAGTTTTACTATAAAAGTTTGTTTTTATACTTATATCATGTTTTGATCCCAGTTTGGGTTTAGCTGAACTATAGCTGAACCCAGTTTCCTATAGTTTCCCTACCTCCCTGGGCAAGCAGCAATTAAAAGGTGGCTCCATGCTCCCCACAACCTCCCAATCAGAGGCCTTGCTGCCAGATGCAGTTTATTGTCATACCCAGAATCAGCATAAGTTGAGATTATCCCCAAAAATATTTTTTTTTTACTCAGAGCTTTTTTCTTTATTAGCCATTTTCAAAGATTTTGTTTGCTCTATTGCAAATGGTGTGTAGGTTGCTAACACACACAAGGTCACACAAGGTGATGATGACAAGCTTTTTGCCTAAACAAAAAAAAAAAAACTTGAAAAATGCATTTGATCATATCTTATGATGTGAATTTGCCTAAAAATATTTCATCCCAAAATCTTCAGATATGTAATTACACAAAAAGTAAATATTATAAAGCCTGAATTATACTTACATGCAATATTTAAAATTTTCTGATAAGATTAACATATTGGTTTGTACTTAAAGTAGGAAAAAATTCATTTTAATCAAATAAGATCTTAAAGGTTTCTACTTTTTCAATTTTAATAGCTTCACATCCAGGGAGTTAACATGTGTATTTTTTTCCCCCCAAAGGAAGCTGTCAGAATTTTTGTGCTATATTCTAACTTTTGCAAGATACAAATTAAATTTATCCATTTTACTTGTTTAAGACGGACTGTTAACAGAGAAGATTAAATTTTTCTTGAATTTTACATGGATTTAAAAAAAAAACCAACATCTTTCCTGGTGACAAAAATATTATTTTAAAAAAATTTTTTAAAAATTACTAAAAAGGGAATCAGAAATCTCAGGGGTTAAAATTCACTGACGTGTAGGGACAGGATCTTTGAGATTTCCTTGTTGCAGGCAGCACTGGGCAGTTTGCCATGGAAAAAGGTTAAATATTTATATTCTGCACCTGAGCTTTGAGGTTATATATGAGAAACAGGTAAATAAAATATCATTATGATATGTAGAAGGTCGGGTCGGGCGGATACTTGAGTATCTGCTAGTAATGACAAATGAGAAAAAATTGCCTTTTTTTTTTTTCATCATCTATCTTAACCTTTATTCATTCTACTTAGTGTAAAACAGAGAAAAATATATTGAACTGTTCTGAATAGAACTAGTGGTTAACTTTGATGATTCACTGATTCCACTGATTGTTCATGTAAAATGCTATGTTCATTTTTTAATCCAAAGAAGCAGGACAATTTCATTAAAAACAAAGAAAAGAGTACTGGATTTCTATGTGTTGTCAGTTCTTCAATATGGCAGTGAATGCTGGACAATACCATCAAAGATGAAGGAAAAACTTGAAGCAGCTGAAATGTGGTTCTACAGAAGGATGTTGCGAACATCATGGACCGAGCATGTGAGCAATGATGAGGTTTTGAAAATAATGGAAATGAAAAGGAAATTAAGACTGAGCATCAGGAAGAGACAGCTGAAGTTCCTGGGACATGCAATGAGGGAGAAAGGCTTGGAGAACCTGATACTAACAGGCCAGATAGAGGGAAAAGAAGACAGGGGAAAGCAATGGATGACATATTTGAAGGACCTAATCAGGTTGATGATGGAACGAGGGTTGCATGGTGCAACAGGAGAAGGTGTGCTAAGAGCCACCAGGGATAGAGAGACGTGGAAAGCTACGATCGCCTACGTCCCGAAAGGACAGGACACATAGAAGAAGAAGAATATCTATGTCTGTAATACTTATTTTCTCCCCACTTTCTTTATATACTATAACTAGCAGTATAGCTCGGTGTTGCTCGGGTGTAATGAAAGCTTTAAAACTAATCCATGGTCCTGAAGCTCAGACTCTTTGGACATTGGCACGAAAGACTAAAAAGCAATAGTTGTTTCCGGTTAAAGCGAAACCAGAGACTGAAAGAAAAATGAATGGATGAAAGTCAAATTTTGAATTCCTGGTATCAATATCAAATAAGTTTTTTTCGTTGTAAACTGAATTTTGAAGGCTAAATAAGTCCTCTGAGTAAATGGTATCATGGCTGAGACTAAGAACTACAATTATATCGACTTAGAGCCAAACCTGAAGCAAAAACTAAAATAAGGCGGCTGAAAAAAATACAGATATACAGGCAGATAAAAAGACACACACAAACATCTTGCCTTTTATAGATATATATTATCGATTTTCTGCACTATTGTAAGAACTGCAACCTTGAAACTTCTGAATATTGTTTCTTATGTCTTTGTCTATGAGTGTATCAAATTTGATTAAAATTGAACCACTCCTTCTATAACCCGATTTTTTTTATTATCGATATTTATCAGGGGTACCTCAACACAAAACCTAGCTAAGAACACTCACAGACACTTATAGTACAACTGAGTAAATTTTCAAGAAAATCAGCTCAGCCCTTTCGGAGTCTATAGGTAGCAGATACACACACAGACAGTTCCATTTATAAATAAGTTTAGATTAGATTTAGATATGATGGTTGGTTGCTTATATATATATATATATATATATATATATATGTTTGTCTGCTAGAGTATCTAGTTGTGAATGCTTGCTCAGACACATTTGTGTTTGCTTAACACCCACAGAACTAACCTGTGCTTTATACTGCAACCATGCTAAATAGAATTCTGAAACACTTATTAGAGTTTCTGGGAGAGAGAGAACACACAATATGGTGTGATCAAATAGGGTCCTTAGACTTGAACACTATTATAATGACTTGTGACTTTATGATAGCATAGTGTTTCTCAACCTTTTTAAGCAACAGCACACCTAGGAGCAAATGAAAATATCATGGCACACTTAGGAAATTTTTTAGAGGGTATACATTTAAATGTTATGAAATGTTATGAAATAAAATTATAGATTTTTTAAAAATACACACAAACAAGACCTTACTTTATTTCAATGTTTCTTTTGAAGTATTTTCACAGTTCATGCAGTGTGTAACTTTTGACTGGTGTCTTTTTTTTCATTTCTTCTATGTTTTGTCAAATGTGTGATAAACAGACCCTCATTTTTTTTTTTTTCGGTTGAGTGTTGTCATTCTCACTTCTTATTTTTGATGTTATGTAGGTTTCAGTCAGTTAAATGCCATACGTGATACATGCTTTGGGTGATCATGTCTCTTTCGAGACATGACTGACTGGGCAGAAGATTATCCCGCAGTAGGTTGTGATTGCTTTCTGCAGTAGACTGGTTGCCAGCCAAGGCTAGAGAATCTAATCTGTCCTATTATTTAACCCATAATTGGAGGGAAGAGATGGATTAATACCTTTCCCAAGGGTATTTGGGTGTAAGTGAATGTAAGGAATTCAACTGGAATTTGAACTCGGCTCCCCGATTTGTTGTTCTGAGTTGATATCCATTGCACCACAATGCACATTTAAGAAGCCTAATTTATGTAAATAACAAGAAAATTACAATAAAACTGATGAAGCTTTTTTAGTTAATGTGGGATATTCCTATTGTATTGAAATCCAAATTGTATCAATAGGTACTGTTGAATGCTTTATTTTAAGCCCTTGATTCATAGAAATTACAGTATTTCATAACACACTATTAGCGTAGTAGTTAAGAATCACTGTACTCGCACAACTGTCCACAATTTCTAAGAAGACTTGCTTCAACCTGTGGTGTTTGTTTCAAGCACTTCTCAATGGTGAGTGAGAATTTAAAACATTATTATTGTAACCATAAGACATGGGTTTGAAGCTTACTCTAATATATCACTGTGGTAATCAGCACCAACCTCACTATTTCCAGATAAGGAAATATCACTGCTTTCTTCAACTTTTAAATTATGGTTGTTAGGTTATATTGATTTAGAATTAAATATTGAATTCTTTTTTTAATGAGTGATTGATAGAATAAGAGAGAGTGAAAACAGCAGAGAACCATTAAGTGTAGAAATCACAAAAAGAGGAAGCAAGAGGTATAAAAAGAAGCTGAACAACAAAAGCCATGGCTTGATTTATAGCTTTCTTTTCAAATATTTGGCTATTTCTCAACAATTTTTCAGTATCAAATAAAAGAAATTGCTTTTCATGTCCTTTTAAATGAATATATAAGAGAAAGAAAGAGATACACACAAAATTATATATATTCTTTGTCAATAAGATAAATTTTCAAAGTTTAAGTAATGTCATTAAAAGGTATATATTTGATATCGAGTATCTAGAGAAAACAAAAAAAATCAAATACCTATATATATATATATATATATATATATATATATTATTATTATATTTACAATCACATCCACATATATATGAGTGAAAATATTCATTTAAATGAAATTGTTTAAAAAAAAAAAAAAAAGAAAAATTCCTACACATATCAGGCTAACATTAACAAAGAGATATACATGGACTATATAATTTTCTGCCATTTCCAATTACAGCCAGTGTAAATTTATACTGCCTCTATTTGTACATATGTGCAACTTTCTGTGTGTGTGTGTGTGCTTTTCTTAACCTTTTCTTTATTTGTGAATATTTATCTGTATATACACAGAAATTCAACTTGCTGGTCTTAAATGACAATATCCATCAATTTTCATACAAATATTTCTGCCAAGTCTCTTGAGGTATTTATTCTGATTTAAGACTTATAAAAAACTTTGATTGTTTTTTTAACTCTAAAAATAAGAACAACAAACAACTTCAAACCAAAACAGCAAATTTCTTCCAACTAACAGAATGTCAATTTTTATTCATCCCTTCATTCTTTATTCCTTCATTCTTTATTCACACATCACAACTATTTTCCAATTTCTATTATTCATCTCTGTGGACATTGCTTGTTTGGAATTTATTATGGAACCAATAAATCTAAAATTGCCCTTTTAAGGCAAATATGTTGATTTTTAAATGGATCCAAGGGACTAATTTTCCTTGTGGCACTAAAACTTTCTCCTAATGAAGTTTATTCTCCAAGAATTCCAAACAGATATTACCTTGTGCTTTATGTTACTTCTCACCTGCCTCCTTCCATTTCTTACCAGCAGGTGATAGAAAATAAAACATAAAACCAAATCAATAAAATTCTAAATTGTATTTTTTTTTCTTTGTTTTTAATGTCAATTTCCATTTGTTGTTCTCCGGTAGGAATTGTATGTTTGTTCTGCCAAGTTAAACTGTATAAATGAACAAGATGAACATTAATGATGCAGATGATGATGACAAGAAAATTATGATAAAATTTTCTGTGGAAAATAACTATGATTACCGTTTATTCTGGTTAAGTAGAAAGAATATTTCTTTGTTTACTGTAATATTTATTTTTTGCATCTTTATTGCAACAAAATGAAAAGGTATGCACCATCATCATTAGTCAAGTGCTTCAATGTCATTTTCAGACCAACTCCACCCACGTCTCTTGAACAGGTGAAGAGGCTCATCCCTTGTTCCCTGTTTAGGATGTGGTTTCTAGCTTTCTCTTTTCCAATCTTTTCACTCTTTTCTTTTTTGTTTTTTTTTTAATTGGAGTAGATAGACTAAACTATCACCCGGTTCACACTCCACCCACATCTATTGAACAGGTGAAGAGGCTCATCCCGTGTTCCCTGTTTAGGATGTGGTTTCTGGCTTTCTCTTTTCCAATCTTTTCACTCTTATGTAGCCCCCTGCGCATCAGTGGCATGACTGCCTTGCTCGGGGTGATATGATTAAAAAAAAAAAAAGAAAAAAAAGTGCACCAAAAATCACATTGAAGCATCGAACTGACAGTCATCATGCAGTGTTAATGCTCATGTCCACACTGCCATTATCTAGAAGTCGTTTATCTTCAATACTAAGCTTAATCACCATCATAATCAGCCATATGTTAGTTTACTCCAATGTTATTTTTAACTGCCACCTAGGATTAGGATAATAAATTTATCATTACAGATGATGCCCCAAAATAGAAATTTTCTTTTTTCCTTTTAAGCATTTCACCCCAAGTCAGGTGAGAATGCTACTAGCATGCAGGTGATTGCAGAGAGAGTGAAAGTGAGAGAAAAGACTGAGTGTAGGGAGGATTGAAGAAAGGACAAAATATAACGAGGATTCAAGGAAAAGCTTTAAGATGGTGATTGACAATGTATAAATATTTTAGAAGATTTTAACTATCAGGGAAGCAAGCAAATAGAAGGTAGTTCTGCAAGCAAGAAGTGCAGGAAAAGAAGCTGTTAGACTATAAATTGCAGTCACATTTAGCTATTTCAGTAGTAAACAGGTGGGACCTAGTTGCCAATCTCGTTGCACACTTAAATTTCTGTAGTTGGGGTACCAGGGTAAAAAGCTTAATAGAGAAGTTGCCATAAAAATATTTGTAGGAAAGACAGAGGGTTTACAAAATCAATAATACTGTAGGTATAAATATATATTTCAACAGGAAATCAACACTTAAGTAAAAAGAACCTAAAGTTTTAGATCCAACAACATATGAGAGATACTCTTTATTTTGTGTACAAAACATGCTGTATACACGTGCCATACATTTTGAAGAATTCAAATTTTCATGTGCTTCAAGCTTTTATCATTAACCAGACATTAAAATATGAATGAAACAAACAACAACTTACTCCTGAGGCTGTGAGTGTGCGTGCATACACATGGTCTGATAGTGTGGGGAAACATATTTTCAGATGAGTGTTTCAATTCACATTATTTAAGCCATAAGCAATTTATACATTTCTCCTGCATTTCTTTATCTGAATTAATTACTGAGGTCAGAGTGATGGCTCATGTGTTAAAAATGTTGGTTCCTTATGGAAGTTTCAATCATTAATGTTTTGAAAAGAATTTTCAGATGGCTTGAATTAACCAGGTAAGGGCTACTTTCTTGAAAGTTAATTTTCAAGGCTGGCCCTACTTAAAAGACTGGTTGACCACTATCTTCTTCCAACCAAAACCCAGTCCATTCACACTGGTTGTACTGCATGCTAGATTTAAGCAATGAATTGTTGTGAAAAGGAAGGAATAATCACAGTTGTATTTTACTTAACACTAACTACTACCACATAAACAAGGTTTAGACTTTTCTTATGGTTGCACACTAATTATTGAAAATTACTGTAGAAAATTATTGTACAAAATGAAAAAAGATAATTTTTAGTTTTTATGTAATCATTTCACCCCAAGCAAGGCAGCACTGGTGTGCGGGTAAGTGATGAGAAAGAGGAACAAATTACAGTGGGTGTCAGAGAATGGGTAAGAGAAGGATGTGAACACTGGTGTGAAGAAAACTGCATGAGAGTAGAGTGGAAAGGAAGAACAACATGATACAAGGGAAAGGATGCGAGTCAAAAAGATAAGAGATGGCAATTGACATTGCATTTAAATTTTTGGTGATTGTAGCTGTCAGGGAAGCAAGTATATGGAAGGGAATTCCACAGCCGAGAAGTGCAAGCCAAGATGCTGATAGAGTAGAAGTTGCAATTACATTTGATACCTTCAGTGTAAAAGGGTGGGACCTAGTTGCTTGTCTAGAAGCTCAAATTCATGCAGATTCGACTCTCACCAGGTGAAAAATTTAAAAAGTTATGCAACTTGAAAGCAATGGAAAAGTTTAAAAAGCAAGACATCTTCCAAAATTCTGTAAAAATAATATAACCTTACCCAAAATCATGTTATGACCTTAAATGATCCCATAAGGATTGATAGGTTGTTAAAACAAAAAACAAAATCATGCAGTGAGGGTACTAGGGAGCTAAGCTCATTGGAGCAGAAGCCATGAAAGTATTTTTAAAAGAGATACAGGGAAGCCACATTATGTCAGTGAGAAAGTAACTGGAATTGAGCTAAATTTATAGCCAGGAAGATCAGTTCACTGTGTAGGGTCAGAAAGTTTTTCTCACCCGAGCCCATCTTGCACATATACAAATCTACTATCCACCCGTGCATTGAATACTGCTGTCACATCTGGTTGGGTGCTACTGCTATTCCTTTCAAGGTTCTTGACAAAATCCAACGAAATATCTGCAATGTAATTGATCTCAACCTGGTAACTCAATTCCAGAATTTAAATGCAATGTCAATTGCCATCTCTTATCTTTTTGACTCACATCCTTTCCCTTGTATCATGTTGTTCTTCCTTTCCACTCTACTCTCATGCAGTTTTCTTCACACCAGTGTTCACATCCTTCTCTTACCCATTCTCTGACAACCCCTGTAACTTGTTCTTTCTCATCACTCACCTGCAAACCAGTGCTGCCTTGCTTGGGGTGAAATGATTACATAAAAACTAAAAATTACCTTTTTTTCATTTTCTACATTCAGTCAGTTAAGTGCCGTACATGATACGTACTTGGGTGATCATGTGTCTTTCGAGACATGACTGACTAGGCATAAGATTTTCCTGCAGTCGGTTACCATTTCTTTCTGTGGTTGATTAATTGCCAACCAAGGCTATAGAACTCAATCTGCCCCACTATTCAAACCATAGGTGGAGGGAGAAAAGATGGATATATACCTTTTCCAAGAGTATTTGTGTGAAAGTGAGTGCAATGAATACAACTGGTATTTTCTGCATTAACAAACTAAATATTTTTGGTGGTAAGGAAATAAATTATTAATGATTAATCAGAGAGGTTTAGAATTTTTAAATTGAAATATATTTTAACATCTTTCAGCACTTAGTCCAGATCCAGATATATCCTGTGACACCACATGTACTGCAGCCGCAGTAGAAGTGGTTTTTCTTTGGGCACAACAGCCTGACAGAACCCAACCCTCTCCAGGCAGGTTTGAATTTAGAGTTTTCCTTCTGTTAAACTGGTTGCCACTCAAGGCTATAGAACTGTCTGTCCTGCTATTTTACCCATAGCTTGGGAGGGAAGAGATAGATTCTTACCTTTCCTAAGAGTATTAGCACATAAGTGAATGTAATGAAACTGACTGGAATTTGAACTCGGCTCTGTTTTTGTTCTGAGCCAATATCTACTGTACCACAATGTACATCCACATTTACTGAGTAGCAGAGGCCAAAAAAAAAAAAAAAATGGATTATTGGCAGAGGCAAAAAAAGATTATTAGCAGACCAGAAAAAATGAATTATCTGCTGATTCCAATAAAGAAAAAGGAAAAGATTATAGGCATGGTTAAAAAAATTATCAACAGTGATCAAAAAAAGGATTATGAACAGAGTTCAAAATAGGAATTACGAACAAAGTTCTAAATCAGGATTACAAGCAGATTGAAAGTAGATTGAGAAGAAAAGGGAAAAGAACGATGAAACAGTCAATGAAAGGAAAGACTAATCATTAACTGTACAAAGACAAAATGCATGGTTATCAACAAATGGAGCAGCCTAAGCTTTGAGTTATATATCAGGGACATCAAAATCATGCAGGCTTGGAAATTTACTGATCTACATGGTATAGTAACTGAAAGTGTGACATAAAAATCCAAAGGTGTATAAGATTTCACTTTTCAGAAACTGAACCAGGTATTAAATGGATGCAGTATGTCATTAGAAACAAACACTGGATACCTTTGCAATATCTAATCTAAACTTATTTATAAATGGAACTGTGTGTTTGTTTGTGTGTGTGTCCATTACCTATAGACTCCAAAACGGCTGAACCTATTTTCTTGAAAATTTACACAGTTGTACTATAAGCATCTGCAAGTGTTCTTAGCTAGGTTTTGTGTCGAGGTACCCCTGATAAATATTGAAAATCAATAATCAAAAAAATCGGGTTATAAAATGAGTGGTCCGATTTTAATCAAATTTGATACACTCATAGACAAAGACATAAGAAACAATATTCAGAAGTTTCAAGGTTGCAGTTCTTACAATAGTGCAGAAAATCGATTATATATATATAAAAGGCAAGATGTTTTATTTTAGTTTTTGCTTCGGGTTTGGCTCTAAGTAGATATAATTGTAGTTCTTAGTCTCAGCCATGATACCATTTACTCAGAGGACTTATTTAGCCTTCAAAATTTAGTTTACGATGAAAGAAACATATGATATCAATACCAGGAAATCAAAATTTGACTTTACACCATTCATTTTTCTTTCAGTCTCTGGTTTCGCTTTAACTGGAAACAACTATTGCTTTTTAGTCTTTCATGCCAATGTCCAAAGAGTCTGAGCTCCAGGACCATGGATTAGTTTTAAAGCTTTCATTACACCCGAGCAACGCCAGGCTATACTGCTAGTCTCTCATACAGGAATGAATGCTGAACAATTTTATCAGAAATGAAGGAAAAACTTAAAGTAAAAGAGATATTTACTTCCAGTAAATATTGATAGTATCAGTGACATTAATTGTAAGAAACAATGTTTTAAAGAATATTAGAGATACAAAGAAACTACAATCATGAAAATATGTTGGAAATTTTAGAGAATAAAATGAGTGGTTTGGAAAGTTTAACACCCACATAACATATTTAAGCAGAGAAAAATAGAAAGAAACCTACTCACAAGTTAAAGTAAATGGATTAGTAAATTAATAACACAGAAAGAAACAACTGTAAAAGTATCACTGAAAGCAAATAAAAACAAAAAAACAGGAAGATATAGAGTTACGATTGGCAGCATCATGAAGAAATATTATACAGGGAAAGATACTGAAATGGCAAAAAACTGACTAAACCAGATCAAACTAAAATGAGATAAATTACTAAGATTTTTCAAAATTTATGGCAAACTACAGCTGCATGACGTTTATAAATTGATTAAAACTCTTCAGCTTCAAACATAATAAAAGAACACCATCAAAACTGAAAGTCTACTAAAATCAATATAAAAGCTTCATTTTATATGACAGTTTTATAACAACCAACTGAGTCAATATAAAACTTGTTTATATCACTTAAATATTGTAGATTTATGAGTTGATGAGGAAAAGGCGTTTTTTTGTGCACTTCTGAAGATTTTCTGATTGCAGAAACATACCGCATCAATTCAGCACCAATCAGAACGTTTGTTTATCAATACAATGTGCAGCTATACCTGCTAGCACTTTAAGTTGAACATGGTACTTTTTGACTATTTTTTCACTCAAATTTTTCAGCGGTAGATTAGGAAGAAACTAATAATGATAAACATTGTCTATTATATCTTGATTCTGAAATACACTTAACAAAAACTCATCTGAGAAAAAGAATGATGAAAAAAATATTAATAGATCAAGGAAAATGAGACTGAAATTATCAATTACGTATTTTTGTTTTCAAGATGGCTGACAAGACCTTCTGCAAGTTTAAATTTATTCCTGAAAATTTATGGTATAAAATAGTTTAATGAAATGGTGTTGGTAAAAATATATAAAAAAATAAAATATGCAAAATAGCATTTTTATTTTTTTATTTTTTAAAATTTTATTTTTTTTGTAAAACAGATCCTGATCTGATGTCTTGACTCCAGTCACTTTCTCACTGATGTGACATGGCTTTCCTCTGTCTTTTTTACAAATATTTTCATGACAAATGCTTTGACAAGTTTTTTTTTTCTCCTGGTGCCTTAACCACATGAATTTAAACATGCTACTAGATTGGTATCTGGGTCTCACCCTTTTACCATTAAAATCGTTAACTAGAACTGCCACTTCTACTACAACAGTTGTTTTTTTTTTTTGCACTTTATACCTGTGGAATTCTCTTCTATTTACTTGCTTCCCTGATATCTACAATCTCCAAAAATTTAAATGAAACATCAAACGCCATCTTCAATCTTCTTGAATCCTATTCATCCTCACTCAATACCACTTGTACCCAATCTTTGCTCTCACTTTAACCCCCTGCATACTTGTAGCATCCCCACCTTGCTTGAGGTGAAATGATTAAAAACAATGTATATATATATATATATATATATTTAGTGTATTTAGGCAGCAGATAATCTTCTGAACATATCCTGTTAAATATAAGAGACAATGAATATCTATTATTATGTTTAATCATGAGCCGTTCTAAGCATCATATTTTGGCTTTAATTTCAGGTGAAAAAAAAAAAATTCTCCAACATTTGGATAATTTTTTCTTAAGTTGGTTCTAAGCTTTCAGCTCCCATAAGCCATCATCAGAGAGGTTACAAGGACGTTAACACAAAAACACCCACCATCAGCGACGATTTTATCTTGTGTTGACATAAAACTCCACTAAGTTTATATTTAACAGTATATATATATATATATTCCTTTCTGTTTTACATCAAATATTTAAAAAAAAAGAATTAATGATTAACGAAATAAATCTTTTGACTGTGTATCAAAATTCTGTTGTGAAGCAGACATCTGAAATCACAAATTCCATTTTATGAATGTATGTGTGTGTTTTTAATTGCGATAATATTTAGCACCAATGTTGTCATTTCTTCAGCGGTTTTACTGCTAAAATGTATTTTGGCAAGCAGGTTTTTTTATCCTAAAGTGCTCAATACTGAGGTAGAGATAAGCACAAAGAATGTGTCACTTTAACTGAATCCGTTCATGCCAACTTCAAAGTTCATGCCCTGAGGAGTGAGAACATCATAACAGTGTCCTCACAAAACTTTCAAACTGGTATGAACCTGCTCAGTGACAAATTCTGTTTATTCAACGTGCCAACATTTATTTTATTAATTTTTTATTTTTTCTACTTACTTATTTATGAAACAACACCTTGGCAATCAGAAACAAAAGGGACTTGATATATAAAGCCACAAATTTATTTGCCTGAACAGAGTCAATTTTAGACTTGAAACATGTGTAGTGTCAAAAATACCATTATGAACACTTAATGTATCAAAATGTATAATAACAAAAACAATAAATATACATTTTAAAGAAAACGTTCATGACTTCTCACACTTTTTATTCTATACCAATTTCTCTCATTGGAACAACCCTATTTCTTTATCCTATATATATATATATATATATATATATATATTAAAAGAGCAAACCAACTAATGGATACACATCTTTCATGATAGAAAATAGAATAAATGCTCATTGTAGATGTGATGATGCAAGTTTATAACTATTACTCAAGGACAAAAAAGTTATTTTATAATATTTAACTATCTAAATTATCTGCTGTATACAAAAGCTTTCTCAGATCAAAAGTTAAAAAAGCCTTTGAGTGAATGAAATCTGTTGACCTTGGTAGAGACTTTCCTTCTTTGAACATTGCAGACTAGTGCTAAAGAAACACAAAGAACTAAATATCAATGGAAACCATATCGCTTCAGGACTTTCAACGATGGCAACAACTAAAATAGGTACCACGTGTAACTAAAAGAAAATTATGGCAATTAATATGTTGATGTTCCACACTACTTCAAACAAAAGGTCAGGAAGAAAACTCCCATTAGTATTAGAAACAATGGTAACAGCTACTGGACTTGAGAAACGTATTTGTTTCAAAGGATAGATTTTATAACTGTAAAAGAAAATAATCACATAATCTAAATGTTGACCTTTCACACTACTTTGAATAAACAGTTAGAAAGGAAGCCCCCATCTAGAGTGGAAAGAACAATAACAGCTACTGGACTTGAGTATTTCATAAAAAATTATTTTCAGAAAAATTATTTGAACTGACAGGAGTGCCAACCCACAGGGTTTGAATAACAATGTTCTTTGCCAAGATCTACATGGTTGATTCACTTGAAGTCATTTTTAACCATTTGAAAAAGAGTTTGTTTACAGCTGACAGTTTAGATATTTTTGAAAAGCAAATATAACTGAAAATTGTTTGGTGATTTACATTTATAAAATTTATTAAATTGTTACAACTAAGTTAGGATTAAACTTTCTGAGTTTGTGAAGAGAAATGTGTTTTTAAATAACGACGTTATGCGGAGAAACATTAATTGATCTTTCGTAAATTTAAGCAGTACTGAACCTGATTGGAAACATCAGATACTGTCCTTGTACCTTACAAAATAAATCTTAGTAAATTAACAAATGGTGAGAACTGAGGTTACTTTTTAAATTAAAGCAGAAATTATTTTTAATTTAATTTTTTTTTTTACAGACATGCCTGAAAAGTTAGAAACTTTTGTTTGTATATAAATTGTAGAATGTATAATTTGAAAGCCTATTTAATATGCTGGTCAAGGCTTGTCACTTGAAAATCATTTGCTCTCCTCTGTGAGAATGATGTGAACTAATTTTAATGTGCTAATTCTTATAATATAAGTCATTCATCATACACTTTTCCAAAACTTTATCGTACTTCAATTTCCACCAAACATATTGGCAGGACTGGTGCTTGCTACTCTCAAACCCCTGACTGTGTTGGGGCAAGCATGTTTGAGGGCCCTGGGCACTGCTTTGTAACCCTTGCTATTTTATCAATATTTGCATTTTTTCTACCAAACTTTATACATATTACAAACTAAACTAAGCACAACTATTAAAGGATAAAAAATCTTTTTTGTTTTGCTCATGCTGTCTCAAAAAACACAATCTAAAATTAATTATTTTTTATCCATAATGTTGGACGGGTTAACATTCTAACAAAAAAAAATCTCAAGCTAATGTTAAAATTGCCACAAAATATTGCTGATTTATTTAAAATGGAATGATCTATTATGACATGTCTTTAATTTATATTTACATGTATTATATTGATTTATAATTTTTCTATTTGAATTGTTCACCTATCTTGCATAGGATCCATTATTATACACCCTTGTGAAAATGAATTGAAACAAATGAATGTCTTCTTAGAATCTTTCACACTTTCCCCAATCATATATACGTTGTCTCTTGGTGTTGTTTTTCTCTTCCAACCCCATTTTCTTTTGTGTTTTGGACTGATGGATCCAGTTTGTTTCTTTGCCTTAATGACACAACTGACAGTTGAAAGGCTGACACCAACAATATCCACAATCTCTCTGTAACATATATAAAGTTTTTTATCAAGATAAAGAGTGAGATAAGTACTTAATCTCAAGTTTAGTTTCTAATGCTACGATAAAACATAGAATTTCTTTGTCATTTTTCTGTGAGTTCAATCAAAAAATATCTTATAGTACTTGAATATATCTTTACTTTTTATGGTGATCTGAATTTTTCCCTGTTGCAATGAACGGGTATTCACTCATACCTTGAGCACTGTTGGGAAAAGTCAACTCAGACTTCAAGTGGGACTTTTACATATGATCAACCACTAAAGATATTGAAAAATGGGCAGTTCCCTCAATTGCTCCAGTGAGTACCTAATTCCCTCAGCTATCTCAACCTTTACAAGAACCAGACCAAACAAAATATGGAGTACTGCTACCATATGTGGTCATGTGCTACTTAGTCTTCACTTTCTGGTCATGTGCTACTTAGTCTTCACTTTCTGGTCTTGAAGAATCCAAAAGCATCTCTATACCCTTGTGGGTGATAAATTATTTGCCACCCTACAACCCCTCTCCCACAGATGAAACATTGCAAGCCTCTTGCTGCTCTATTGCTATTTCCATGGAAAGTGGTCTGATGAAGTACATTCCTTAATTGTGTCACTTCTAAACTTTTTGGTTAAGACTTGCCATCCCATGCACATTATAGTGAACAACGCTCATTCCATTTGTATTCTGTGAGATGTAAGTCCTATTTGAGTAGCTTCTTCCTATGAACTTGTGTTTTGTGGAACTTACTCCCCAAAAAATGCTTCTTCAGTTATTACAATCTTAACCCGTTCATGTTCAGAGTCAACTGTTATCTTCCCCTCATGCCCTCAATAAACTGTGCCTCTTAATCTGTAACCTCTTACCTCAAGTAGCTCTTGGGCCTTGTACAGAGTGAACATCATTTTAAAAAAAAAATTAATTAAATTTCAGTCATTAATAATGGAAAAATAAATCATAGCATTTTTTTGTTTTAATTCATATATTCCAGAAGTGGGAATTTAAAAAAAAATCAAATGTTAGCTTAAGGTTAGTGAAAAAAAAAAGAAGGAAATTATGGGATAAGGGGGATAATTTCAGTGTTTGTTATGTAGAAACTGTCTGGAGCAATAAATGTAAAAAAGTGATTTTATATGTGTTATGCTGATAGAAAATTTGTTGTATAATCTTTACTTTTAATCATATTTTTAGAAGAATATATATTTCCTCATACTTACTGATTTGAAAGAAATGAAAATTACTATATTACTTACACCATCATTTTTACCATCAATCAAATCTCTTCTTAGTGTTATTGATGTTCTTAACACTTGTCTGAAGAAGAGTTTCAATTGGCTGAAAAAATTATGGTAAGATAACTATTTTCAAACTTATTGATAAATATTACTGCGACTGTTTATTTCATCAATTCAGCTTACAAGAGTGAAATAGCTTTGTGAATCTAGATTAAAAGATGAAAACATAAAAGATGTTTTCTACTCAAAAATACCTTTATTTTTGAAAATGTTTTTATTAAGATGTCAACAAAAGGAAAGTAAGTTAAGCTTGGACAGTCTCAGAATTGTATCCATTTCTAATATTTATTTGCTTATGAATCATTTAATTCTGAAATTAAAACCATTTCTTCTTTTACTGAGAACCAACTTACTCAACTACACATCACAATTTAGTCTAGGTTCCACTTAGAAGAAAAAAAAAACTCTTTGTGTAGGATTGTAATAATTTTGTTTACAGCTTTTTTCTGCTTTGTTTATCTCTTTTTTTTAATTCAGTCAATTTCAAAGTTATTAACACCACCAGCTATACCAACAGATTAGGTGAGTTTTTAGACAGACACCAAAACAATGCTTGCTTATCTTGAGAAGCACATTTTAATTAGGTATATACACACACACATGTCTATATATATATATACAAAATATACAGTCAAAAGCAGAACCAAATCCTCTAAATGTATGTTATATATATATATATATATATAACAGAAAGAGATATGAGTATTTGTATGCTGACATGTGTCTCTAAGAAACTTATCTATATATGTGGGGTGCTTTATATGATTATCAAGGCAGACATCCCTCTGGGAGAGACAGAAGGTAATTTTGGTGATGCCACCGACATTTGGGAGCAATACCACCTGCTGTCTTTTTTTCCCAATAACAATTCATTTCCTTTAATTAGTTCTTTCCTTAGATATAAAAAAATCATTGCTGATAAAAGACGCCTACAGAAGATGTTTTTTTATTTACTTTTTGTTTCGTACTCTCGGCAAGGTAAGTGGTTGAAGGGCTAGAAGCTCTATGGTTTAACATCCCGTTAGACACAGTGGATTAAAAAAGAAAAAAAAAAGAAGAGAAAACAAAGGACTATGATGAAAATAAAAAAAATATGAAATTGGGAAAGAATTTAATATTCAATAAAAGAATTCCTGAAATACTGTAGTAGTTTTTAAAAGATTCAGTGATGTTCAAGTTGACTGCAACCTTGATTTAAAGAAACAAATATATAGATATATAGATATATAGTATAGTCATCTGCAGACAGATCTGTTTTGTTGTATCACAGCTCATCAGTATGGTTAGACATCCTATTCCTTTTTAACCCAGGATTATATATATATATGTATATGTATGTGCTGAGTTGTGATAATAATTAGCACCAAGATTATTTTTTTTCAATAGTTTTACTGAGACTAGGTATTTTGGCAAGCAGGTTTTTATCAAAGTGCTTGATACCAGGGTAAAAAGTATTGTTAGGTCTAACTTGTGACTTTAATTGAGCAAGTTCATGCCAACTTCTAAGTTTTGTAAAGACACCACAGTTATGATGTCTTCACTTTTTTTTAGAAATGAGAATTATCTAGTTGAAAAGACCGTTTATTTGTGTTGGATTTGTTATTTTTGGATGTTAGAGGGGTTGGTTATGAGTTCAACAACTTAGTTACAATATATATATATATATATATATCCGAGTGAATATAGAATGAGGAGATAAAAAAGAAAAACTTTTTTTCCTTCCAAAACATTAATCTGAAGTCCAAACACTGAAACAGCCATATGATTGTAGAGAAGAGGACATATATAGAAGAAATTATGTCCATGTTCTAAAACATAATTTATAATAAATATATATATATATATCCGGTGCATTAAACACACACACACACATATATATATATATATATATATATATTTAAACCACTGAAATAATTGCTCAGTGCACAATCAAAACAAATGAACTGAATATGCTGAGCTAACAATATGCCAAAGAACGAAAGACATACCACTTACTTGCTACTAAAGTTTCAACAATGCTGGTCCCTTCAGGAAAAGAAAAGACCAACATGTTTGAAAACTAGGTAGCAAGTAAGTGGTGTGTGCTTTGTTCTTTGACATTATTTATATGTAATGTGTATATGTCTTACCATTTTATATATATATATATATATATATATATATATAAACACTAACTTTTTTCATTCATTATCTTTGATATACAAAAAGTGAGGTGTCAAACCTTTATGACTTATTATATAATGTAAGAAAATTCTGAACATAGTTTATCATTTTATTTTAAGCAAAAAAATTATCTTTTGAAAAAAAAAAATTAGAATTACAATATTTGGCAGGTGTCTTCTTTTATGCATCATGTCTGATCATAAATTTCTATCATTTGCAATTATAATCAATGTTTTCCCCGCTTGTTATTTCCTGGTCTCAATTCTAACATCCATTTACACAAGCTCATTTGGTAGATTTCAAAATGATGCCATTTAATTCTCTTGCCTTCAATGTGTTCTGTAAATATCACATTTTCCAAGTCATGTTTTATCATTATGTGTCCCAGGAATTTTAACTGTCTCTTTCTGATTTATAACTGTCTATTTTGTTTTCATTTTCCTTAAAACTTCCTAATTTCTCACATTCTTCTTCCTTGTTATTCTCAGTATCATTTTTTACACATTGTGTGTCTTAGCTGTCTGGTTCACATTCTAAGTATCTTCTTCTTCTATGTGCCCTGTCCCTTCAGGACGCAGGTGATCATGGTTCTCCACTTCTCCCTATCCCTTGTGGCTCTTAGTAGGTTTGCTGCTGTTACTCCTGGCAACCCCCGTTCTGTCATCCACCTGATCAGGCCCTGTAAATATGTTATCCGCTGCCTTCCTCTGTCTCTCTTTCCTTCTATCTGGTCAGTCAGTGTCAGGTTCTCCAGGCTCTCCTTCCTCAATGCGTGTCCCAGGAACTTCAGTTGTCTCTTCCTGATGCTCAGTATTAATTTCCTTTTTGTTGCCATTCTTTCAAACACTTCATCATTGCTTGCATGCTCAGTCCACGATATCTGCAGCATCCTTCTGTAGAACCACATTTCTGCTGCTTCTAGTTTTGTCCTCATTTTCAATGATATTGTCCAAGTATAAGCATCCTTTTTGTTTCCATTTTTCTTCCTCATTGCTCACATACTCCATCCATGGTATGCTCAGCCTACTTCTGTAGAATCATTTCTCTGTTGCCTCATGTCTCCTTTGTATCTGTGGGAAAACTGTCCATCATTTACTGTCATATAGGAAGGGGAATGGATATTAAATAGTTTAAAGCTACAAACTAATTAATAAAATAGTCGAAAATTTATAGTAGAAAATATAATTATTCTAACTCAAGTCTCACACCGATATTTAATATTTATACTTTTTACAAAATCTACATTAATGCCGTGAGCTTGGAGAATTATTTTATGCGGTCTAATTTTCATTTAAATATAGCTCTTATGTTAATATCGATTAATATTAATTAAAATAATGAACCTAATCTATTCAGCATCAGATTCAAAACTAGTCTGTCATGTCTAGAGTTTTTTATTGATCAATTCATCAATTATTGAACATGGGACAAAATACTAACTGCCAATTACAGTTTATCATTCTTTGATGGCAATATCTTAGTTTTAAAAAATACATTATCCATTTTCTTTTTTTTTATAAGAAATATTAAGCATTGTAGACAGTTTGGTACACTATTGGAATTAAAAAAAAAAGTAAAGAATATTTCTAGAATTAACAAACAGTTTTTATTCTTTGTAAAATCTCCACTTCTCTCAAGCCAGTTTTTCTTAAAATTCTCTTGGAGCCTGTGTCTTACCACTTGACTGACTAGGTCTTTGAGAGACCAAAACGTCATGGTTAACAGACATGCACAAATATAGTCTGTGACAGATTCTTCGACTAAGTGCTTAGTTTTTAGCTTTTCTCTAAAGTTTCAGACAAAAACGTTCTGAGCTTTTGGCAAGGAGGATGTGTCAAACTTGATTTATTCTTCTCTAAGAGTGAGGAAGAATTTTTCTCACCAAAGATTACTTATTTTAACAATCTGTTTTCATTAATCCTCTCTATGTATTTTATTTATTTTTTGGTTGATCTTTGCTGTTTAATTTTTTTGGTTCTTTCAGGGGTTGGATTAAGAAGGAAAAAATAAAATTAAAAATAACAAAGAGAGAAAAGATTCTTTTGGAATGAGATAAAAATAAATTACTTTTTTTGTTGGTTTAAATACAGTATATCTATCCTTAACTCTTTCAGGTTTAAAATCTCTTTTCTACAATGAATCTTTAAAAGGTGTATTTTTCTTCCATAATTCAAAATTACTTTTCTTGCCGCAGATATCAATAATATTTTCTTAATACCAAAATGAATTTAATACTATACTCTGTCCTATATATACATCATTCTTTGCTTAACAATCTACAAATCATAGGTTAATTAAAAATGTATACCCTAATTCAATGCTATATATTCACCAGTGTGGTTCAATTTCAGAAGATATCCATGTAAACTAATGACTTTAAATGTGGTCTAATGACAACAAGTCACATAATCTGGTTATGTTATTTTTCTTAAGATTTGACTATGATTTTAATTATGAACACATAAAACCCTGATGTGTAAGCAGAGGTTCCTGTTGGAGAGTAGCAGGTATGATATCAACATAATTATACATGTAAGATTAGAAATTTAACCTATGATCTCAAACACTGAAGAAGGTCAAGTGACTTAAGTAAAAATGAAACCTCATTCTCTTTCCAACAGATATTCTGCATAAAGTGAACTCAACAAGTAAAACAAACGTACAAGTCATAGTTCAACATTTTTACCAATAAGATGATGATCACTGTTTTATGGCGGAAACATATTTAATAAATTGAGGGCATTTCAGAAGTTTCAGTTTTATACAACTGATTCGTTTCGTTAATTTTTCTTTATGACATATGCTTTATGTTGTGGAGCAAATCTAATGGAGAATCTGCAATGTGATCGATCCTGACTTGGCAGCTTAGATACAGTCACTTTCTCACCGGCACAATGTGGACTTCCTGTGTCTCGTCTACAAATACTTTTACAGCTCCTGCTTTGATAAACTTAGCTCACTAGTGCCTCTATATATGAATTTACTCAAACCACAAGATTAACAACTAGGTCCCACCCTTTTACTGTGAAACCAATAAAATGTAAATGCAAATTCTACTCCAGCAGCTTTTTTTCCCGCACCTCCTAACTGTGGAATTCCCTTCCATTTACTTGCTTCCCAGACAGCTACAATCTCCAAGAATTTAAATGTAAAGTCTATAGTCATCTTTTTTCTCATTAACATGCATCCCCTCTCTTATGCTCCTTTCTCCGTTCACTCCACTCTCATCAGTATTCTCATTCTTCTTTTACCCACTTCCTGACACCCCCTATAACCAGTCACTCTTTCTCATAACTTTCCTCCTATGTAACCCCTGCAAAACAGTGGCAGTAAAATGCCTTGCTTGGGGCTATATAATTATAAAAAAATAAAAAAAAACTCTCTTCAGGGACAGAAATGGACTCATATGGATGCTATAATAAAGAACTCCAGGTAGTCTAAAAATGACTGTTTGAGCCAATCTTCAGAGTATTTCTTACAGAGGTCAAGGTAGGTGACTAAGCAAGACTATACTATAACCGATAGAAACTGAGGTACAACAGTTAATAATTTAGTAGTGCTAAGATTTTGAATGTAGCCTGTCAGATATATGTAACATTTACAGAGTGCACAGTACAAGAAAAAGCCATTACTCTTTAATTCTAAGCTTACAAAACAGTAAGTTCATCTTAAAGTCTGTAAATATTCATATCAACTTAATTCCCAAAATTTAATAAAATCATTTTGGAAACTTTTTCTTCCAGAATTCCATGAAAAAAAAAAAAAACTACTGGTGCTTTTTCAAATTGTGTTGGAGACATGCATGAATAAAGTTTTAGTCATGTCAGCTATATTCATATATCTATATTACTTTACTCATGTATCTATATTATACTACTTTTAGATTTCGATTCTTTGTTCTGTGGAAAATTACTAGTTCAGGAATGTAGTGTGGTAATACCGACCGAGCAAAAGCGATGGATCGGATGTTTGCTCTCTCACGACAAAAAGGCAAATGACCAAAAGTCGTTGCTGCACATCTGGGTTTGCGCAAATGATCTGGTTGAAAAATAAAAATTAATCAAATATCAAATTTCCATTTTGTGAGCCTATGCAAATTTTATTTATCAGCCAATGAGAAGCCCAGAATCAAATTCAAGTGTGAAATCCCAAATGAGCTGCTTTTGATCCAAAAAGCAGATATAAAACGCCGAGACAGAAAGCACCCAGACAGACAGACTGACGGAGACCAAAGAGCGTGATTAGTATCTCCCTTGACCAAGTCAAGCAGCTACTCTGTTTGCCTCCCTTCACCTCTCCTTACTTTCTTCCCTGTCTCAAGAGTACTTACTGACCTAAGGAGCGAATACATCAAAGACATTCCTTAGATACAAGAGCCCTCCACACTACTTTAAGTATCGAATTTTCCTTGTCAGCTTTCTATTGCCAAAATGAACAACATTCCTAAGCCTTAAATCTCTTTCAGCTTATTTGCCATGAACATTTTTAACCTCCATTGGACCTATACCTCAAGTCATTACTTTAATTGTAAAAACATTAATTGATATGTGTATATATAAAAATGTTATTTTTATACTCAAATTGCTCAGATTTTATAATCATTTTATGACTTATAGTGGGCTATCTACCACAAGGCCAAATTCCGTTAACTTGCAACAGTATACAATTACCCTTCACTAGAATGGACTCCCACTTCAACTAGAAAAGGACTAGATAAGCAACCCACTATAGTAGCATATGCACAAGAACCAGTAATCACAAGTTAAGCTCCTTGATATAGGGCATTTCCTGGATAAGCTTCTAATGTGTTGTGAAATAATAAAAAAAAAAAAACAGATTACCACAAGTTGTAGACACTGCATTTTTTTAACATGTGAACTTGGAATAAACAACTGGATTTCTTAAGCTGTTGTTTTTCAAACCGAAACATCCCACATGGAAATACTAGAGGAGGTTAACAAACATTCTTCTTCTTTTATGTGCCATGTCCTTTCAGGACGTAGGCAATCATGGTTTTCCACATCTACCTATCCCTGGTGGCTCTTAGCATGCTTTCTCTGGTTCATCATGCAACCCTCATTCTGTCATCCACCTTATCAGGTTCTTCAAATATGTTATCCGCTGCTTTCCCTTGTCTCTTTTTCCCTCTATCTGGACTGTTAGTATCAGGTTCTCCAAGCCCTCCTTCCTCATTGCATGTCCCAGGAACTTCAGTTATCTCTTTCTGATGCTCAATATTAATTTCCTTTTCATTTTCATTCTTTCCAACACCTCGTCATTGCTCACATGCTCGGTCCACAATATTCACAGCATCCTTATGTCAAACCACATTTAAGCTGCTTCAAGTTTTCCCTTCATCTTTCTTGATATTGTCCAACATTCACTGTTATAAACATTACTAGGGATAAAAATGTTATTAAATTGCTTGGTCTTATGCTCTACCAATTTTAGATCTGAGGATGCAAAAACACTGATAACCAGAAAGTGCATTGTGTCGCCTATTACTATGCCCCATAATCAGTGTTACATTTATGTATACAAATGTAACAACTATTATAGAATTATAGGATCTTAAAAACTATTATAGAATTATAGGATCTTAAAAACTATTATAGAATTATAGGATCTTAAAAACTATTATAGAATTATAGGATCTTAAAAAAGAAAATGAAATGAAAATGTTCAAATTTTTTACACTGTGAAACTAACTAATGGTGTCTATAAATATTCTATTGTTACTCTTGTTGTTAGATTTTATTAAAGGTGAAAAAAATACATTGAAAATATTTCATCAAAATTAAATGTAAAGTTAGCAGGTTTTTAAATTTTCAAAACCATCAATTTTTTTCCAAGTAATTCTTTATCTAAGTTTTGAATTGTTATTAAATTGTTTTAATTAGAATTTACAATGTTCATATTTAGGTATCTTGGTGTATTTTGCTATTTTCTTATGACAGAACTTTTACTGAAATTTACAGACTTTAAGATGAACTTACTTTTTTGTAAGCTTAGAATTAAAGAGTAATGGCTTTTTCCTGTGCTGTGCACTCTGTAAATGTTACTTAGAGTCAGGAATATCTGACAGGCTACATTTGAAAGCTTAGCACTACTAAATTGTTAAATGAATTTTTTCTCATTGTTAGCCTAGTTTTCAAGTGAAATTAAAAATTTATTAATATCAGACTTGCAAAAATATCCAAATCCTTAATCCAAATTTAACTTCATCCAAGAAACCTTTCTTGTAAATTTAAAAAAAACTAACAAGGAATGTTTTGAGCATTTATAACTTGACTGAAACTATTTTCACTTTATTCTTATTTGTTATCTTTCAACAAAATCTTATCATCAGATAAAATTACTGAAGCATCACTTTTGAATTTCCATTTTGTGTCTTACATAATATATTTTTGAAAACTAGCAGCAACCCTGGAAATTTGACTGAACATTTGGAATATTCAGGGATAGAATTTGAATTTCAAGGAAAAAAAATTTAATTGCGGACCTCCCCAATTACAAATTTATATATGCTTGGGGAAAGAAAAGACTTCCTTTTATTTTACTACAAAGAAAGCTTATTTTTTTTATGAAAAGACATTTCTCCTCCTTTACCCTTTTTACTGTTTAATTATATTTCATTGTTTATATTTTACAATGACTGTGGCAAAAAGTAATAAATTTGTTTCTGGTTAAAGTACCAGCTGTGGCAAGAATTTTTCTTGAAATTTTGGCCCTGAGCTCTAGTTATTCTAAGTGTAATATAAAAATAAAAAAAAATGATGATTTTTTACTATATTTTCTTGCTACAAAAGTAATACTTTTCTTCTATTTATTGTTCAACTTTCTACTTGAAATAATTTATTCTTATTAATATTAACACATCACTCAATAAGTCCTAGGCTTGATACATAATAATCCACTGATAAAAAAATCCATGATTTTTATGAAGTTCTAACTTTCAAATATTATGTGACAAAATTTGGGCTCAATTGCATTATTAGTTTACAAATTACAGTTATTTAAGTGAAGCTACTGTTGCAAATTTTCAAAACAATGGAAAAATTTGAATTTCTTGTGTTGATAAAGCATTGCTTTCTAATATTCAAGCAAAGCAATGGCTTGATAAGTAGTATTCTGACTCTGCACCATCGGTAATAATGGTTAAGAGGCGGTATGCTGATTTTAAATGCAGTCGTACAGACACAAATGATGCTAAATGTTCAGGTCACCCAAAATTGGTAGTTGTCCTGGAAAATACCCAAAAATCCACAAACACATTTTGAAGGTGCATGACATAGCAGAAAAGTTGAACATATCAAATGGCAGTGTATTCTCTATTTTGCATGAACATTTGTCAATGTGGACGCTGTGTTTGCTCACAATCGATAAAAACAACACCTTGATGGTTCTGAGTGTTGTTTGCAACTGTTTTAATGCAGCAAGAAGATGTTTTTGTGTAAATATATGACAATGGATGAAATATGGATCCATCACTTCACTCTGGAATCAAACAGTCAGCTGAGTAGACAGCAGCTGGTGAAAGTTGTCCAAAGATGCAAACATCAGCAGGCAAGGTTTTGGCCTCTGCATTTTGGGATGTGCAAGGTATTTTGTTCGTTGATTACCGAGAGAAACAAAGAACTATCAATAGCAAAAATTATTTAGCATTATTGGTGTGTTTGAAGAAAGAAATCACCAAAAAATGGCCACAGATTAAAAAAAAAAGTGATCTTTCACCAAGACAATGCACTGTATCAGAAGATGATTGCAATGATGACAAAACTACATTAATTGCACACTGAATTGCTTCTGCATCCACCCTATTCTCCAGATCTTGCTCCCAGTGACTACTGGCTGTTTGCCGACTTCAAAAGAATGCTTCAGGGAAAGAGATTTGGCTCTAGTTAAGAAGTGATGAAGGTGTATTGCCAAAGGCAAATTGTTCTACGATAAAAGGCATCGAATTGTTAGAGAAGCATTGGAATCAGTATGTCATCCTAATAGGAGTCTATGTTCATGAATGAAGTTGAACTTTGCCTAAAAGATGTTGTTTTATTAGTGAGGCCCAGGATTTATTGAGTGAAGTGTTAAAACCTCAGAAATTAGTTTGGAAGCCAAGATAACATAAATCCCCAAATAGTTAAGACTTAATACAGTGCCAAACAAATTGCTAATTCCTAAACATGGATCTATTTGAATACAGGTGATGGCATTAAAAAAAAATCCTGTCAGTAGATTCTAGTGAATTTTGAAAAATTAAATGTCTTAATAAATACATGCAGTAGGGGGCAGAGGGTGCAATGACCTTGGCATCCATATCAGGAGGGCATCCAATCAAAGAGTGAAAAAAAAAAAGTTTATATTTAATTTGAATAAAGTGTTTATTTCTTGTTTTATCTGTTTTTGTGCATTTAAAATGTCTTCCTTTCTTACATTTCTCAGTACTAGGCCCTATAGACACCCCCTTACTTGGGTCTTAGGGGCATTCAATCAAGAAGTTGGCCCTGGACATCAACAGGCCTCTGCATGTGACTGAATACAGATTTTAGAATTATTCAAAGTATGCATATATTTTTAAGACACCCTGTCTGTCAGGTCAATCCCTCTGTCTCTCTCACACACACACAATATATATATATATATATATGTATAATGCTTAGAATTTGCTATATTGATGATGGGACAGTGCTCAGTATTGCGAATAAAACATTTGTAAATATAAACAGTGTAGACAACGTGTAATTTGTTTGTTTAGGATTGGGTTTCAGGTTCCTTCTAAATATTTTCATTCTCTCTCCCACCCAGTAGATCCCTTTCTTTAAATTAGTTCTTCCCAAGCAATGTAATGCAATGCAATAATGCTACTTATATGAAAGTGGCTACTGGAAGTGGAAGAGAATGAAAAACTTTGAAAGAAACCTGAAACACAATCTTAAGAAACAAGGGAAAAATCATCTCTACTACAGTCCAAAAAAAACTAAAACATGAAGGAGTGGTATTATCACCTTCCTTGGGGTGAACTGATTAAAAGAAAAATAAAGATTTTGTAAAATTTCAGTTTCACAAATTATTACTTCTGAATATAGTTCTGACTATAAATAAAGGCACTTGCAAAGAAAATGCTTCAGTGAAGACATTGCAATGAAATTGATTTGTTTTTATCTATAAAATTATATACTTATCCATATCTACATGGATAGGTATATAATTTGTTGAAAATATAACATTTCTTCAAATTTTCAATTGGGTACACAGTATATAAAAAGATTTTCAGAACAAGCACAGGTGTTTAGTTGAAAGCCATAGGACTGCTAACATATGTCTAAGTAAATATCAATAAGTTTTTTTAAGTGTCAAAGGGAAGTCTTTACTTCCATTATTCAATACTTTGGGGAGTTGCAGGTCTGAGATAAAATCTGCTGTGTCACAATGCCAATGGCTGTGGAGGCGGAGACCAACCATTAAAAAGATCACAGCTTCACAGAAATGTCAAAAACAATTGAGTATAAAATAAAGGAAGAAGAAAAAAAAGACTAACAGGGGAATTGTAAACTGCTTCAATTCTATATCAAGTGGTGGTGAATTTAAATCAGTTGTACCGAATAGATCACTGTTGCTCAGTAACATTTACTGTTCTGTTTCTCATGCTCCACTTCTAAGTTATTTAAAACTTTGTTGAAATAATTTCTAGAACTATTTTTGCCAGAATTACTCTTTCTGGAATTGAAAGGAGATATTTCAATAACAGTGAATACATTTTTACTTTTAAGGTTTGAGAAAATATACAGCCTTAATTTTTTTTTTAAACATCTATTTGATAATTTTAAAATATGAAGACTAATATTTCTTTATGTTCTGTCTCCCTTGAGGACATAGGCAATCATGGATTTCCATTTGCCCCTATTCATTGTTGTGCTTAATATTTTTCCTCTTGGTATCTCTTCCAAATCCCACTCCACCATCCACCTGCTCAAGCTCATTAAGTAGGTCTCATTTTGCTTGCATTTGTCCTGTAAGTATTAGGTTTTTCAAGCCTTCCTTCCTCATTACATGTCCCAAAAACCTTAGTTGTCTTTTCCTTATGGTTTGCATTCTCTCCCAAACCTTGTCATTGCCATTGTTCATATGTTCAATCCATGGCATTCTCAGCATCCTTCTGTAGAGCCACATTACTTTTTTCATTCATATGATACCTTCAGTGACTTGAAATTGATTCCGTTCAATGTAGATCATGCTGGAATCTCTGTGATACAAAATGAGAAAAAAAGATGAGAAAACTGGTCTCTGGTGGTACTTGTGGTATTCTAACATGAACTTGTATCTGTACTAAAACTGGCTAATACAAATCAAAACTCAAAGCTGGAATAAGTTATCTCAAGAACTGTTTTCTAATAAAACATACGGTTGATTTTATTTATTCTAATCCCTTATGGACTCATCTCTAATCACTGTTCATAAGCTTTCACATTATATATATATATATATACTAACTCATCACTCACTGTTCTATATATAGAATAGTGAGTGATGAGTACTGGTGGTAATAAAACAATGTTCCATGCATAGCTTCTTCATGTGCCGTGTCCTTTCAGAAGGTAGGCGATTTCCACTTGCCCCTATCCCTTGTTGTGCTTAATATTTTTCCTCTTGGTGTCTCTTCCAATCCCTACTCCACCATCCACTTGCTCAAGCCCATCAAGTAGGTCTCATGTTGCTTGGATTTGTCTCTCTTTCTCTCTATTCGTCCTGTGAGTTTTAGGTTCTCTAAACCCTCCTTCCTCATTCAGTCAGTTAAATGTCATATGTATGAGCGATCTTGGCTTGAAAGAGACATGACTGATGGGGAAGAAATTTTCCTGCAGTAGGTTGCTATTATTTTCTGTGGTAGACTGATTGCCAACCAAAGTTACAGAACCCAATCTGTCCTGCTATTTAACTCATAGCTGGAGGAAAAAGTGATGGATTAATACCTTTCCCAATGGTATTTGCATGCAAGTGAATGCAATATCTACTGATATTCACTGTCCTACAATAGAGAATACTATGGACAAACATATGAGAATGACAAAGTTTTAGATAAAATCGCAACAAGAAGGACATTTATACGTAACTTCAGAAACACAGTGTTGAAGTTTCTAGAAAACTTAATGAGGAAAGAGGGGTTGGTTGGTTGGTTGGTTTTGTTTAGTGGTATATCAACGTCTCTATGGGTTATTTAATCCTAAATTCTAAATATTCCAAATTTCTCAATCCAAGATGCTATCCATTACTCCATCATGCCTCAAGACCGATGAAAGGGGGGGTCAATCTGGTAGTTTTTATGGGCCCAAGAACTAAAAATGGACCCACAGCAATCATGCAACACCCATCCCTCTTGAGAACCAGCAACTAAGTTAAGTAGACTCAAACTCAACAAAAACTATTTGAAATCTATTATGTCTCAAATCAGACTTGTTGATCTAGCACGAGTACTGAATCTGATATTTCCAGGCAAATTGATTCTGATAGTGTTATTAGAAATTTTGAGAATAAAAAATGCCAGAAAAATGCTTTTTGAATATTATTCTAGTTAAATGGTAAATTTGTTTAATTTAAGAAAAGTATTTTCCTTTAAAAGAAATTATTATGAGCATTTAAAAAGAATTTCACTCTGGCAAAACCTAAAAGGTGATTGTCGAATGTAACTGTTAAATACCAATTTATGTTGTTGCATTAATTGAATATGTGTTACATTATGTCATATCTGATCATGCAAATAAATAATTTATGAGAGTTTATATGTATATTTACTTGACATCAAATCCTCAATTTTGAGAATGATTTTTGCCTGCCTCAAAATCTTAAGGGATTGTGGATTATCTTGCAAAATTTCTCTTAAAGGTATATCAGTCAGTTTAGTGCAATATGAGACATGCTTTAGCAATCAAGTTTCAAAAGAGATATAACTGACTGAGCAGAAGATTTTTTTCCACAGTAGGCTGCCATTTTCTGCAATAGACTGGTTACCAACCAAGGCTAGAGAACTCAATATGTCTTGCATAGCTGGAGGAAGAAGAGATGGAAGGGTATTTGTGTGAAAGGAATGCAATGAATTTAACTGGAATTTGAACGCAGCTTTCTGATTTCTCATTGAAAGGACAGAGTTTATAGCTAAATGTGAACATTTAAAGAAGGATATCTTGTGTATTTACAAACCTAAATGAATGCTAATAATTTTTTTTTTTCCTGGAGTTGGAATAGAGTTACTCTTCTGCCTTTTACTACTCTCCTACTCTTACCTTTCTACTTCAGTTGTTTGTGTATATTTTGGAGTGGGGGCTTGGCTCTTTCATCTTCTGCCTGTTGATACCTCATGGTTGAAACCCGGGTAGCTTAGTGCAACTGCTTATTTGCTAAGTTTTTATATATATATATATGTGGTCAATTGTGCATTCTTGAACTGATTATATCTTCATGTACTGATTATTCTACCCATATGTATACAGGTTAATATCAAGATCCAAATGATGTATACCAGCATATACGGATATATATGTGTAAAAATGAGCTAATTTAGCTCATTGAAATGAATTATAATTTATAACCAATTTAAATGATGTGTTGTGTTTTCCTTTATATATATCATATTGCTCTGGATAATACCCATTGAGCTCTCTAGATAGATATAACACAATATTTTATATTAAGTTGATCTTGTTGGATTATCCTTGCCATTTATGGACTGGACAGCAATATATATACATACACACACATAATTTTAAGCCTGAGGAGAGTCTTTTGGGGACCTTGAGGCATACTGTGTGCATCAGTTCTCTGTATCCGGCTCTTTCAAAAAGTGTGGTTGTTTTTACGAAGCCTTCAACCATTATAATCAAATCATTTTTTAAACTAGTAGTGGCTGTTGAGTTCTAAGACGGGAGCTGCTGTAGCCTCATATGTCGAGAATGACAGGAGAGTCCAATATATATTTACGTGTGTGTGTGTCCTTAATCTGCTTTGATCAGGCAAATCACATACTGTTGAAATCAAAGATGTTCCTCACTCTAAATATATAACAGGGAGAAATATTACATGCAGATGAGAGCATGGGAAACAAACTGAACTTGTAATCTTGAAGCTTTTTCACAGATGTCAATTTTTACAAAAAAAAAAAATTATAAAAAAGAGAATGAGCAGTTGAGGGTAGTAGTTGTAAATGAAGAGGGATTTGTGTTTAAAGAATACTCCCCACCTGAGTGTGATATTTAATTGCAAGATCTGGTAGATATTTTAAATTGCTAGTAATAGAAACTATGGTCTCCCACTGGATATGGGTCTGTTCAACTTCAAGCATGGCTGAATAAAAAAAATGATATTTTGTAAACCTAATTCAACAGTAAATTTTTTTTGTGTGGTTCTATCTTAATGTCTACAACACTCATGTTGAGAGACGTCTATGTACAAGGGCATGTTTGAGCGGGCGTATGTAGGATTTTAGGAGCACCTATTATGAATGTTTTACAGTACTTTTATTTACCACTAAAATGCTTTTTTCCACAATAAAAAAAAATCGAAAAATCTCGGGGAATTATCAGATTCAAATAAAATTTTCAATAAAAAGTAATGATTTTTTTTTTGAGAATTGGTACTTGCATACTTTAAAAACCTATTTTCTTTCTGATTCGATAGAAAAAAATCCAAAATCTAAATTAATTTTAAAAAATTACATGCAGTTTTTCACTTCAATTCTGATTTTTGAAATTAATCCCGTTACAACAGCTTAGACATTATTTGAATATTTAAAATGTTAGGTTTGTTATTTTCGAGTGTCAACCTTTTTAAAAAGAATTTTATATTTCTCTTAACAACTAACTAGATTATTATTCTTCTTAGCATAGTTGTGCAAAAAGACAAAAAGAAAATAGTTCTGCTGGTATCACGTGTTGACTTTTTTCTTACTATCTTAAAAATTTTAAATATAAATTAATAATCCTATCTCCCTTTCAGACAGTAAAAAATAAAGTTATTCATTTAAGTTTAATAAAATCGTATTGAATAAAAAATTATATTCTTAAACTATTGATTAACATAAGATTAAAGACAATTTAGTTTTCAACCTAATGCTTGATTATCGAACTTCTTATTTTCCGTACTTAAGTTTTTTTTAAATTTTTTTTTATTACATTTTTTCCGTGCTTTTTCGGACAGGAGAATTATCATTTGATTACACTGGCTAGCGTGCGTAAATAAAGCGTTATTTTGATTCTATTTAAAAATGTAAATCCCTACTTTTAGAAAATGCAGTTAATCCTTAACTTTATTTCGAAACACATCCCTAAATACAAATATTGGATTTCAAAGGGAATTTTTTTTGAAGTTGTTTACATTTTCGTATACAATGACGGCTCGATGATTCGATGAATAAAAAAGTATTTTGCATAAAAAAAAAAGTTTATTTATATACGGAAAATATTTTTTTATTCTGATTTACATTTAGTTTTTTGACCATTATCTTTCAAAAATAGACTCAAAATTTAAGTTCAAAGATGTCACTTATTTTTAAAATTTTAAAGTGCGTGTGTTTTTCTTTTATTTTTTAGAAGGTTCGTGGCGGTATAATTGTAAAAGTATTATTAAATAAAAAATGTTTTATATTATTTTGAAAAGAACGATACATGTTTTTCATCTAACGCTATCAGAACCAATGTCTGTCTGTCTGTCTGTCTGTCTGTCTCTTTGCAATAAATTCTCTATCTATTGCCAGTGTGACATTTGCTCTCTAATTGATTCTACTTCTTAGTTTTAAATCGTCGTATGAAGTGAAGTCACTTTATTTTTTCTGGCTTCTCTGCGGTTAGGGAGGGGAATAAACATGATTTAACACAGTTGTGCCGTCATTGCACTTTTGGTTGTTATCGAATAGAAATTTTCTACAAAATATTTTTTTTGTTGACTTTCACTCCCCCACTTTTTTAGCGGAGACACATCCACAATGCTGGTGCTTTCATATATGAACAAAACGAACGTTTAAACAGGTCTTTAAAAATAATAACAGTTGTATTTCAGTGTACTTATCTTTGCAGTACTTTTTGAGAGTGTGTACTAAAAAGATTTTTCTATCTAATTATGAATATGATTATGCTTGGTAATATGAATAAAAATAAATACGTCATGGTCAGTTTTTTTTTTCTGCATGAGATAATAATAACTAAGGCACGACTATATAAACGCGTGTTTCTCTGCAGAAGCACCTACTGAAAATACATGGATATATCGAGTATTTGCCGACATTAGCGATTTTACAAAATATGCATGCATGCAACCTCGCACCTGATTTTTGTCAGACCTGTATCTAAGTGCCATCACATAGGATTTTAAATGTAGAGAACCACCATTGTTTGGGAAAACTGTTTTTTAAAGAGTCATAAAAAATATAAATCATTACGGAAAGAAAGGTGTATCATTCGGCAAGATTGATATAATTCTTAAAGAACGAGAAATCGGAAAGCCGATTTCGAATTCTCAGTTGAATTCGTTGCAGTCAGTCAGTCACTTGCTTCTCCCTCCATTTATGGATTAAATAGCAGGACAGATTGGGTTCTATAACCTTGGTTGACAACCAGTCTATCGTAGAAACTAATGACAACCTACTGTGGGAAAATCTTCTACCCAATCAGCCATGTCTCTTTCGAGACATGATCGCCTAAGCGTGTATCATATACGGCACAACTGACTGAATGACTAAGAAAAAAAATAATCTCATTCAATTTAAATTCTGCTCCCCTTCACTTTCTACGCACTCGCATTAATCTTCATCCCTAAGTAATCGCATGCCACGCTCTGGCTACAAGAAACGCCGATTTTCAATATAACATTGTACATCTGTATAGGAGAAGTTCATTGGAGTGCGTGATTTCAAGGTTTTTGCAGGTTTACGTACCCACCTTTGTGTGTAAACAAAAGTATACACCTTTTGAAAATAATCTGCATTTTAAAGTGGACATACACGCTGTATATAATTTTCTGGGAATCTTGCAATGACAATGCGTAGAACCACATTTATAAAGTTCTTATGGAGTTTGCGGGCGCCTCAACAAGCCTAAATGTTAAAATACAAGTGTAAATTCTAAATATGTGCACAGCTGTATTAGAGTGTGTAATTGAGGACATTCAAGTCTCCTACGCATACCTACCGGTAGACGTATAATACATGACGTCACGTATGTGCGTGTCTGTGTATGTGTTAAACCGGCAGGTGCTGGGTGGTGGAATCAGTTTCAAAGGCTTTTGCCGTTTTGAAGAGAAGTCCAAATTCCAGTGCACATCATTGCACGCAAGAAGAAAAGCAGTCATGAGTGAAATAAGAGGAGGTCGAAGGTGAAGAGCAAGTGGAATGAGAGAAGACGATAGCAAACTTAGAACATTAAGAGCATGAATTTGAGAGGAGGAGGAGGGGAAAAAAAAGATATCCAATCTCAGCCCTGCGTCACTTCTCTTCTCAAACGGAAGAAAAAAAGTGTGGGTTTTTTTTGAGGAAAAAATAAATAAAAAGCAAAGTAAAATTGAATGAAATAAAGTACATTGAAATAGAATTTTTCTAACTGGAAGACGAAAAGAAGGCCCATTTGCGGAGATTCCAGTTTCTTCGTTTAAATGCAAGGCAAACGTCCCGCGATGGAAGCAACAAATACGTTTTTTTCTTTTGTTAAAACAATCATAGCAAAATTTACATTATTTACATCAATAACATAAAATTTGTGACAAGATGTGCCTTTTCCGAGTCGAGGAGACTCCTTTCTTCCAAGTAAAACGACTTCTTAGTTTCGCCCAAACTACGTGGCTCATCACACATCACACACTCATAGATAATCGTAAATGTTTTTCTGTATAAAAATATAAAACCCTGTATGCGTTGAATCTATTGTGAAAATGTCAAGGCATTCAACCGAATGTCGTTACAGTTGGTAAGCCTTTTCCATTACGCAATTGTTACTGACTTATTAAAGTAGTAATACGTATTTGTACGTAAGTTGTAATTTCGGCTGAAATAAAATCATTTTGCTTCTACAGAATATGAAAGGTGCTGTTCATTTCTTGTTCTTGACATTGACAAACACGATTTTGTCGCTGAATGGCAACGTGCATGTACGTGTGTTTTAATCATTTCACCCCAAGTAAGGCAATAGTCACTAAAAACGCTAGTGTTTGCAGAGAATATGAGAAAAGGGCATTAAAAATATGAATTAAGACAGCCGGTTCACACTCCACCCACGTCTATTGAACAGGTATAAAGGCTCATCCCTTGTTCCCTGTTTAGGACGTGGTTTCCGGCTTTCTCTTTTCTAATCTACTCACTCTTTCGTAGTCCCCTGCACACCAGTGGCCTTACCGCCTTGCTTGGGGTGATGTGATTTAAAAAAGAAAAAGAAAAAGAAGGAAGATAATGATTAATACTGCGTTTAAACTTTTGAAGATCAAAGGTAAAAAAAAGGAAAGCAAGAAGCCGGAAGACAATTTCACAAGCGAGACGTGCAAGTGAAGAAACTATTAGCATAGAACGTACATCTAGCAATTTAAAATGTAAAATGATGAGACCTATCTGTCAATCTAGTACTGTGCTTAAATTTGTAAAGTCGAGTTATTAACGAGAAAGGCCCATAATCACTATTGTGTGTGTTTGAGAGATGAGTAGGAATAGTGTGGTTGAGGAAGAGAGAGAGAGAGAGAGACAAATTGAGAAAAAGTTTAAGAGATATTTTGAGATGAATCAACTCATATATTCGAACAGAATGAAACTGATCAAAGGCAAACGGCACAAAAAGCAAACAGATCAAAAGATCAATAACACGATTCAATCGACGGTAAACGAAAATCTATTGAAAGAAATCCATCTACTGAGCAGCTTCGGGAACGAGAAAGTTGGACGACTTAAGTGTTGTATCCTAAAAATCATTATCTACAACTTCATTCCTGAGATCTTCGAAACATTCCATTACGAAAGAATGCATGAACATTTTCAGGATCTGAAGAATGGCAGCAAGTTTCAAAACAAAAACTCTTGAGCAAGTGAAATCAAAGACAAAACCGAAGAAACACATTAACCAAACTGAAAACTTTTTCAGCATCGGTGAAGTTAGAACATTCTCAAAGATTAAAACTTTCAAACAAGAGAAGTCCTTCCGGAAAATGGCAGACGCAGGTGCCGTAATGAAAGGCCAAAGCCAACTCATTTAATCTCGAGAATTTCTTTGAAACGGTGCCGATTCCGAAAGAATAAGCAAAGACAAGTTCTCTGTGAGAAGCCTTTTAATGTCTCTAAAGGAAGAGCATTAGCTGTTTTGAAGACTTGGGTACTGTAATCTGCTTTGACAGTTTCGTCAGACTTGTTCACTGCAGGCACAACTGAGATTTTATGGGACTCTTAGCTGCTTTGTAAATCTTTCCAGATCAAAATGATAAAACTAAAGGTGTGATGTTAATATGAAAAGATATTGTCCAATGTATACATTTCTATCGAGATCTCGTAAGGTTTCTTTGAAAGTAAATTGAACTCTGCCAAGGTTTTGTTTGTTAAAATGTACGGCTTTTAAATTTAGCTGTGTGTGTGTGAGAAAGAGAGAGATTTTTATAAAAGGTATAAAAAGAATATGAAAGTTGGCGGAGATATCTAGAAAGGGAATTCTCTCATATATAAGAGTAGAAAATATGGGTTAAATCGGAGTAGGAATAAATAAAAAACTAGGTTGTTTGGTTGTTTCGTTTTTATGGCATATCAACCGCGGCAGTTCATTTATTGCCAACTAAATTTTTATTTATTTATTGCTGGTAATACACTTTTTCATTCAACTATTTATTGTTGCTTTTATATAAGATTTGTGTCTAGTAATACTTTTTTCTTTTCGAGTATCAAGATTTATTGGGATTTGTTTTTAAGTCCTACCCTGTTATTTAACCCATAACTAGAGGGTAGTGACGGATTAATACCTTTCACAAGGGTACCAGTGCTAAAGTGAATGCAGGGTATTCAACTAGAATTCGAACTCGGCTCACCGATTTCTCTTTCCGAGCTGATATCCACTGCACCTGGTATTCCCAAGCGGTCACCCATCTAAGTACTTACCAGGCTCGACGCTGCTTAACTTCGGTGATCGAGCGAGAACCGGTGTATTCAACGTGATTTGAGTCTTTATAAATTAAACATGTTCTGATATTTATTTATCTTCTTCAAATTTGTGGAAGTGAAATGATGCGGAGTAACGTTTCAATTTTTAGCTTTTTTGTTTCCATTGGTGTGTAGAGACGCTCTACGTGTATAAGGCGTTTGCAATTATGTATCCAGTAGTTTTTAAATTCACTATAACCACCAACTTCGACGTGGTGTAATAGCTAGCCTGCATCGCTAAAATCAATTACGACCGAATAGCGACTTCGTTCCTCACTGAATGCTCCATATTTGCGACCTTGTGCCACATCTAAGCAACGTTAAATCACTGTATACAATTAAACCCCATAAGACATACACATAACGTTGACACAACCTATGACTCCACCCCATCAAAAATTGAAATTCAGCATAATTAAACTCTAAAAATATTTCTAATGAAACATTTATATTTTATTTAAAACACACACACACACACACATATATATATATATATCTCGATAACAGGAAATCAAAATTTGACTTACATCCATTCATTCATTTTTCTTTCAGTCTACGGTTTCGCTTTAACTGGAAACGTTTCAGTCTTTCGTGTCAACGTCCAAAGAGTCTGAGCTCCAAGACCATGGATTAGTTTTAAAGCTTTCATTACACCCGAGCAACGCCGGGCTATACTGATGGTATTTAATGTAATGAATTTGATTTATCAAGCTGACAAATTTTTATTAAGGTATATTAGATATAATGACGATTTTCCTCTGCCCAAAAGGACGTAGGTTCGAATCTTGCCGGAGATCGCAAATTTTTCTTTAATAAGATTTCTCCAATATTTAGACCAATTTGTGTATTTACGCAGCAAATTCTCTTTTAGGCATGTCAGATTAAATAAACTGCAAATATTATTTTAATAAAACCCGTTGTTACTCCCGGATAATCTTTCATGTATTCTAAGTGAAAGATTTAAGAATAAAATAAACAGACAAATAGTTTGCAATTTATTTTATCTTATATCACACTCCACCCATGTCTATTGAACAGGTGCGGAGGCTCATCCCTTGTTCCCTGTTTAGGATGTGGTTTCCGGTTTTCTCTTCCAATCTTTTCACTGTTACGTAGCCCCATGCACATCAGTGGCGTTACCGCCTTGCTCGGGGTGATATGATTAAAAAAAAATATCAAACATGTCTCTTTCGAGATGTGATCACTCAAGCCGAGCGTGTATCACGTATAGCACTGAACTGATTGTGTACTAATGCTCAAAACAAATATCGAATATATTATAGAATGACTAACTATTTTTACATAATTGTTTCCCGAAAGAATAACTTTATTATACCAAGTCATTTTACCGTTGCAAGAAAAGCATACCAAATTATTATATATATATACATATATATTTATATATATATATATATACTAGCAGTATAGCCCGGCGTTGCTCGGGTGTAATGAAATGAAAGCTTTAAAACTAATCCATGGTCCTGGAGCTCAGACTCTTTGGACGTTGGCAAGAAAGACTAAAAAGCAATAGTTGTTTCTAGTTAAAGCGAAACTGTAGACAAAGAAAAATGAATGGATGTAAATCAAATTTTGGTTTCCTGGTATCGATATCAAATTTTGTGCATTATTGTAAGAACTGCAACCTTGAAACTTCTGAATATCGTTTCTTATGTCTTTGTCTGTCTGTGAATGTATCTAATTTGATTAAAATCGGACCACTCCTTCTATAACCTGATTTTTTCGATTATCGATTTTCGATATTTATCGGGGGCACCTCGACACAAAACCTATCTAAGAACACTCGCAGACGCTTATAGTACAACTGTGTAAATTTTCAAGAAAATTGATTCAGCCGTTTCGGAGTCTATAGGTAACGGATACACACACACACAGACAAAGTTCCATTTATAAATAAGTTTATATATATATATATATATATATATAAGAAACAGTATAAAAACCACAAATCGACAAAAGCCTCAGAGAAACAATAACAGAACAAAGAACCCAACATTCCAGACACTACCATTCGCCATTTCCGCCAAATCTTAATTCCCAAAAATTGGCTTCTTTATAATAGATATTTTTATAAAAGATTGACACACCCATATCGGCACCAGAAGACACCTTGCAGGATCTACAGAAAGTACACTTTTAGAAAGGCAAATAGGAAACACTGATAGTCTGGTCGACTGTCTCATCGACTGTTTGTCCGACCGACTGGCTATTCTGCTGGTTCTCATGATTAAAAATTCTCCAAGGGAAATATGGAACCAAATATATTTCAAATAATCCGAACTTTTGAGTCATCGTTGCCTTCAAGAAAATCTCTTTTCAGATAATGAAGCCATCTTTTGCAAAGGGTCTCAGGGTAAAGCGTAAAGTATTATCATTACAAGATGTCTAGAATGGGCGTTGATGGGTATTCGTGGGAGAAGGAAACGATGTTGGTAATTTTGATGATCATGGCAATACCTTGTTGCCCTGTGGTCAGACAGCCAAGATCAGTGTTTTGGTCGGGATGAAATGAGGAAGAAGCATTTTTAACTATTATCTCTATAAAGGCACTGGTAATTGCGGGTGTTTTTGCATAGGGAAATCTAGCATCAAAATTGATGCCTTATATTCAGCGGTGTTTTTGATGAGGAAGAAAATTCCATGAAGATCTTCAGACAACATAAGAGGCACTTTGGGATTGCTCCGTGGCAAAAGAACACCCAATCAGAATTTGGCTGGTTCGGATCATTTTTCAGATTCCTGTGATTCGAGCTGAGATTATATCAAACCCCTTACTTTGTTCTTTTCCTATTAATAATCTCAGTATTTTTTGTCATACCTCAGCAAAATGTGGCTTAATTATCTTGTCATGTGTTGAAAGAAATACACTATAGATAAAGTTTATTGCACAAACAATTTTTAAGAATTAAAAATACGTCTTTTCTTTATCATTTATTGTGAAGGAATTGACTGATTTCATTTTTATTAATGAAATACAATTACAATTATTATAAAGTATAAATGTCAAGAGAGGAGAAAGTGTGACTTGACTGAAGTTTTCTTTTTAAAGTATTGTTATTTGTGAAAATACAAGTATTATTAACCCTCTAAGGCCATTCGTATCATATTTGATACAGTATGAAAACAAGCCTTGAAAGAAATATTTTCCTGAAAAATTTTTTAAGAGAAATATTTTATAAATTTTAAATGAAAGCAGTACTGACTGCTCAGTCAATGAATACCAAATGTTTCCTTATAGGGAAATACCAAATGTTTCCTTATAGGGAAATACTGTATCAAATATGATATGAATGGCCCTAGAGGGTTAAGATAATGCAAGTATTAGATTGTAATGTTTAAGTTTAGATAAGCAAGCAAGAAATTTTATTTATGATAGAAGCGTGAAATAAAGTGATTTTAAGCTTTCAGAAGGATTAAGAACTTTGTGAGAAGGACGTTTAACAGTTCCTTAAGAATTTCGTTATATTGACCTTTTTCAAAATTGTATTAAGGAAGCTTAGATTATTTGGCGCAAAGCCCATGAGTAAATATTTATCTGTACCAATATAAATAAATTTAGTATATACAAGTGCAATTATACATTATATCTACGGTTGTGCACAAATCGATCCATTGTCCACATTGTATACATAAGTACGTGTGTATGAGTGATAGTTACTAATATAAAATTTGGGGAGTTTAAGATCGAAATGGCTCGCTGAAAGAAAAAGAAAATTAGAAGACTTAGGAAACACTATCGCTTTTCTTCTTTTTTGTGTCGTGTCCCTTTAGGATGTGCGCGATCATGGCTCTCCACAACTTCCTGTTCTTTGCAACCTTTTGTAAAATTTTTGTTTTTGCTATATCTCAGACTGTTCTGCTAACCATTTATACACGCTTGATAGTTTATACGCTGCTTTCCTTTGTCCCTCTTGCTTTCAGAATGTCCTGTGAGTGTCAAATTTTCTAAGCGCTCTTTCTTCATTATGTGTCATAAACATTTCAACTGTTTCTTTCTGATGTTATGTATAAGTTTTCTTTTTTTGTTTGTACTTTCACGAAAACTTTGTTGCACACATGTTCAGTCAATAGTATTCTCAGCATCCTTCTGTAGAACCACATTTCTTTTTACCTCAAGTCTCTTTTCTATTTGTGATGGTGGAACTGACTCCCGTATTCTTGCTTTCCTGACGGCTACAACCTCCAGAAATTTAAATGCAAAGTTAATACTCATCTACTAACCACTGGACTCTAGCTCTCTCCCCTCCCCTGTATAACCTTCACTTTCTCTCCGCCTATGTATGTGTCATTGCACCTGCTTTCTCAGCTTTCTATTGTTCCTTTCTAACTAGCTTGTACTCCAAACTCTTTTCTAATTAATCTTTTTACATTTATGTAACCCCCTGCACATCAGTGGCGTTTCTGCCTTGCTCGGGGTGAAATGATTAAAAAAAAAAAAAAAAAGCATTCACTGCCATAGTATGTAACAGTTCAAAATTCTTTTTTTTTTTGTTTCTAACGAAATTTTTCTCTTTCTTCATACTTTGATTAACTTTTTGATGGCATATTCCACTATCCCTTTATATTAAAGATTTTTGGTAAATCACATGTACAAGAAACAATGCCTTAGAAGAATATTGTCAGACCTTTTTCTTTTCCTGATCCAAAGACTTATTACGTACATGTAAATATATTATTTTTACAATGTCATGTGATCCCAGCAGCATAATTCTTCTAATTATATTAAAACAAGGTCGACTATGTATATTCTCTGGTGATCCGTGTTCAAATTCAAATGTTGGCAGTGACACTTTATTCATACATGACATAAATACTGTTAAAAGTTTGTAACAAACATGCTGTGGAGACAATTATTGTTTCTATTTTTTTAAGGAAATTTAAAACACTCCAAGCTTATTGTTGTGGCGCAGTGGATATCGGCTCGGAATGAGAAATCGGGGAACTGGGTTCGAATTCCAGTTGAATTCATTGCATTCACTTACGCGCAAATACCCTTGGGAAAGGTATTAATCCGTCTCTTCCCTCCAGTTATGGGTTAAATAACAGGACAGACTGGGTTCTATAGCCTTGGTCGGCAACCAGTCTACCGCAGAAAGCAATGGCAACCTACTGCGGGATAATCTTCTGCCCAGTCAGTCATGTCTCTTTCGAGACATGATCGCCCAAGCGTGTATCGCACATGGCACATAACTGACTGACTTGTTCATTAATTTTCACACTTTTCTAACCCCTTCTTTTATTTACACCCCATTTATTGCATCTTGAGAAAAAATTTCCTTGTTGTGTTAAGGCAACTAAGAGTAGCATGTACCACCATATTCACACCCATGCATATATTATATTCCTAAAAGTAATTTTGTAGTTGCTAAACCTATATTTTCTACTGGCATGGGATGAAAAAAAAATTGGTGCAAAGTATTAGCAGACTGATCTCTCTATTTTGTAGTGAGATATTTTGGTAAATGTAACACAAGTCATATTCACTTATGGCATTGAGTATTACCTTATATTAATAATATCTCATTACAACTTTTTGTTGTTATACAGAATATCTCATTACAAAGGGGAGATCTGGCTGCATAACCAATAAATTGCACTTTATATGACAGAATAAAACGAATACTGATTATCTGAAATAGTTTTTACAAAGATGACACACACACACACATATATATATATATATATATATATATATACACACACACTACCAGCCATAATTATTAGGCCACCCCAGTTTTTTTTAAAAGAAATGATATATTTTATACTATTTTTAGTATTTATTATCAAATGAAAATAGAATGGTTCTTTTATTATTATTACTTTGCAAAATTTTACTAGGCAAGGAAGCAAAAACGAACTCGTTCTAATCACCCAAAAGTTTTGTCATTCTTTCATTGATGGAATTGCAATATAGATAATTATCAAATATTGATAAATTTATTTGATGCACATGTTATTGTGCAAGACTCACAAAAGAACCATTCTATTTTCTTTTACAATTATTCACTTGTCAATAAATACTAAAAATTAGTATGAAATACATCATTTTTTAAAAACATTGGGGTGGCCTAATAATTATGGCTGGTAGTGTGTGTGTGTGTATATATATATATATATATATATACACACACACACACACACACACAGAGGGTGTATCAAAAATACTTTGACAAACTTTGGGGCAGTTTCTTCACACCAAAATAAGGACAAAATTCATATAAACATGTTCCCAAATCACTCATTTTTGAGTCATTAAGTTTAAAAAAAGGTTTATCGTAGATGGTGCTGTGTTGTCATATAGACGAGGTTACATTTGTCATTTGTGTACATTTGTGGCTAGTCTGTCTTCAATGTTTAACATGTGTAGTAGTCAGTTAACTGAGAAGTGTTTAATTCAACAATAACAGGAAATTCATATCAGGAACAGGCAGATATGGTTTTTACATATGGCTGCTTGAATAATAATGGGCATGAGGCTTCACGGCTGTATCAGATTGTGTTTCCAGACTGAAGACAGCAGAGTCATCCAACCTTTACTACTATTTATTGTTGCTTTGCTGAGACAGGATATATGATACTACAAACTATTAGATTGAGGAAGACCAAGATTTGCTTGTATGCCTGACCACAAAGAACATGTTCTACAGGCTGTCAGAGAGATGATCCATATGTCAGTACATGTCAAGTGGCCTTAGCATGTCGTACATCTCATATTACTGCAAGGAGGGTACTTTAAGAGAAGCCCCTGTATCTACATTTTTTAAAACAAATATGTACAGGGTCTTTTGTTTTCTGATCACTCATTATGGGAGAACTTTTACTGGTGGCTTATTGCACAAACTGTTGATCTGTTGTTTGTCTCTTCAGTTTTGTTTATGAATGAGGCAACATTGAGAAGAGCTGGAATAACAAATTTACACAACCAACATTTTTGGACAGACTAAAATCCCAATGATACAATCTGAACTTATATTTTATAAATGGAACTTTGTGTGTGTGTGTATCCATTACTTATAGACTCCGAAACGGCTGAACCGATTTTCTTGAAAATTTACACAGTTGTACTATAAGCATCTGCGAGTGTTCTTAGCTAGGTTTTGTGTCAAGGTACCCCCGATATATATCAAAAATCAATAAATCGGGTTATAGAAGGAGTGGTTCAAATTTGATACACTCATAGACAAAGACATAAGAAACGATATTCAGAAGTTTCAAGGTTTTCAATAGTGCAGAAAATTGATAATATATAAAAGGCAAGATGTTTGTGTGTGTGTCTGTTTATCTGCCTGTATGTCTGTATTTTTTCTGCCTTTTTGTTTTAGTTTTTGCTTTGGGTTTGGCTCTAAGTAGGTATAATTATAGTTCTTAGTCTCAGCCATGATACCATTTACTCAGAGGACTTATTTAGCCTACAAAATTCAGTTTACGATGAAAAAAACTTATTTGATATCGATACCAGGAAATCAAAATTTGACTTACATCCATTCATTTTTCTTTCAGTCTACGGTTTCGCTTTAAGTGGAAACAACTATTGCTTTTTAGTCTTTTGTGTCAACGTCCAAAGAGTCTGAGCTCCAGGACCATAGATTAGTTTTAAAGTTTTCATTACACCCGAGCAATGCCGGGCTATACAGCTAGTACTGGATAAATACCAACATCAGTTTATGATTAATGTGTGGGTTGTAATTGTAGGTGACTGTCTGAATAGGTTCTCCAAGCACTTATTACAGGAACTGTCTGCTAGGACTTTATTTC